>JAJGRX010000856.1:1800000-2097500 GCA_025461125.1 Carex kokanica | reverse complement strand
CATTTCATCCAGAATTAAGAAAAAATATATAAATGAAAAAAAAAACACAAATGACAAAAAAATACGGAGAGATAAATAATAAATAACAGTAAAAGAAACAATAACAAATGAAAAAAAAATGGATCAAATATAATATGAAAAAAATCTTGAAGTATCATTGCTAGTGTGATTCTCTTCAATGTAGTCCAACATTTCTGAAAATGAACAAAAAAAAATATGAAAAATAGATTATAATTGCTCCAATTGAAAAATATATAATAAAATTAGAAAATCAATCTTTCTATTCTTGATTTTCTCGATTCCAGGTGTGGAGTAATTTGTATAGAAATAACTCCAATCAAATATATTCTAGATTTTTCTATTACGCTGTTGGGATCTATACAGAAACAAACAACGAAAAATATGGAAACAAATAAAAAATTAATTTTTATTTTCTGTCGTGATAATTTGTATAGAAACAAAGGAGATATAGGAAACAAAAAATAAGGAAACAAAAAAGTTGCTAAACGTAGGAGAAATAAGGAAAAAAATGTTGCTACAAGGCAGTATATTCAATTTTAATTGTAATATATTGTGTGACTGTACATGTAGCGAATATGTTTTTAACTAAATATAGACTTCTACACTTAAAAAATATGCATTTAATCAAAACAAGACAGATTATTTGGTTAGAGGGTTGAGATTAAATCTGAAATTTAATCTTTCAATCATAGCCGTTGGCGGATCGGACACCCAACGTGCTTAATAATGGAATGGAGATAATTCGGAAACAATTTGTGTTCTCATAATGTGTTTAAATATATGGAAATTATGAAGTTTCAAGAAAAAAAATTGTGTAGATAATTCACGAATATTTCAAAAGTAATTCGTAAAATTTAAAGTTTTTGAATATTTCGGAATTTTTTAAAAAATATTCAAAAAGGTGCTAAATATAAATCATTTGTGAATCTGATCACTAAGCTCTGCCGTAAAACTGAGTAAAAAACTTCAAGATAGTGCACCACGAAGATGATATGTTGTTGTAGTTTGCTTCCCTTTTTCTTAGGGGCGTGCTAAATTCAGCACATAAATTAAATTTTTGAGGACTGAGAGAAAACTTTGTTTTTAAATTCCAGTTTTGCCCTTCCTTCGTCTTTCCGACGTAGTTAACTTGTCAGAGCACGATAAGTCAAGAGCCCAACGCCGTTAGCATCATTGGCGCTCAGGGAGTCCATTGGCATCTTCAGGCTGGTCGGAACACCATCTCTCTCGTCAGCTAGACTTGTTTTCAAGCGATTTCGTGATATTACTCATATTCTTAAAGTTTCATTCTTTCCTTTTATGCTTTTATCATTGTTTATACGTTTCAAACATGTTCTTAGTACCAATTTATTGTTTTAATGTCAATTAAGTGAATCCACATGACACCGGTACTTGTCCTTGAGTACCGGCCTTATTCGTTTACAATCCTTTGATCGAAACTAATTCATATGAGATCCTGGAGCCAGTATTGTTCTAATTCAAGGTGCAATTGGCTCGAACTGCAGATCATTCAAGATTATCAACTTCACAATGAGCTCACGTGCTCGTGTTTTCTTCGAATTTTTTTATGTTGGATTGGTACATGTCCTTTGGTACCAGTTTTGAATCTCATCTTTCTCTTATTCTATATGCGAGTTAACAGAAGTATGATTTTGTTTTAGATTAGAAAGAAGTATCCATCGTTTAAATTCAATAAGGTCATCAACAAATTTCAGAAAAGAATAAACGCAAGACACTTACAGACTATGACAAAGAGTGAATTCAACAGGAAATTTGCAAGTTCCGAAAAGAAATGGACAATTCAAGAGAACTTGATGATTAATTTTAATAGCAAACATTTTTCTTTTCAACGTTTATGTAAGAAACATAAAAGGATTTTATGAAAAGGAACTGACAAGAAGATATACAAACTTACAAACAGGCCCTTATGGATTTTTATTTTTGTGTAAATATGAAATTTGATTTTTTATTATTATTCTAAACATGAAACTCTTATAGAGCATAAGGATTAAACTTATCTAAACTTCAAAACATTATCAAATGACAAACATTTATCAAGATTTAACAATTAAATGGAAGGATGCTTGGTACCAGTATACATGCCATCTCTCTATGTTTTTTTTTAAACACATTGAATATTAATCTTGAGGAAAAGGATATTATGTAGAAGACAGGGTCAAGGAGTGCTGATAAATGTCATCCATTTTACACTGTAATAATCTAAATTGATGAGTCATGGTGTCAATACTTGTAATGCTTGTGTTGGTATCAGAACTTTCATATTTTATATTATTCACCAAAAAATTTTAGTTAATACGATAGCAGATTTGTACTGAAAATTTTAGTTAATGCGAAGGGCACACTCCGTTTCTTAATTAAGTCAGGAGAGACAGGAAGGGTAAAACTGGAATTTAAGGACAGTTTTCTCTCAGCACTCAAAAATTAATTTATGCGCTTATGATTGACAAATAAAGTAAAATTAAAGCGAAATAAATGTTAAATAACTTTAAAATATTGATGTTTTATAGAAGTCAGATAACATTAAATATAGAATAGTGCTCCGACATGTTGTCCTTCCTTTCTTGACTTTAGGATTAGGTGTAAACATAGAATAGTGGAGCAGTGCTACAATTATTTATCTGCGTTAAGAGCATCTTTCTTTGTGTCACGTGTCTATGGCAGAGCATGTAGGCACCTTATAAAACTTTGGAGGTTGGTGACTACCATAAATGCACAAACCAATATGAATGACATAGTTAATCCAAACAGAGATTATTTAAAAAACACTTGCTAGATTCTGATCAACTTTTTTTAACTGCAATATGGATTAACCTCGTACATTTTTACTAGTGATGCTGGAGATCCCTATGTTTAATTAATGAGAATCGAAATCGCCGGTTACATTATTTTAGATTGAATTACACAAGTCACTATCACGTGTATCTCACCATACTTAAATAATTGTATAGATATCATAATGTTTACGGAGGTCCCGGTACTAATAGTAAAAACCGTGCTCAAAATTTGTAACAGAAAATCGCGACTGAGCTACTGAGGGTGCCAAACTTGAGGTTCGGTGACATGGTACAAAAGTTGGGGTTTTAATATTGAGGGGCTGCTAGTGTAGCAATTACATTTCAAGATTTGATTAATAAATAATAAATTTATAGTTTTAATGGGCAATATTTTAGGAAGCTGATATGAGTACCCACGCTACAGTACCCGCACTGTACCCACACCTAAACTGCCATAACTGCTTGTGGGGACCGCAACTATTCCAAAACTGTAATTTTGTTTTACAAATTTAATAGTAATATTGTGAAGTATATAGCTCAAACAGGACAAGTATTTATATCTATACAATGAACTACATCTCATATATGAATTTTCCTAAAATAACTGTACCCGCACCTTTTTTTGAAAAATTCTCATGTTGTACCCGCATTAGGGGACTACTCAAACGGCATGTGGGGACCGCAACTGTTCCGAAGCTGTAATTTTGTTTTACAAATTTTGATACTGTGAAGTATATAGCTCAAACAGCACAAGTATTTATACCTATACAATGAACTACATATGATATATGAATTTTCCTAAAATAAGTGTACCCGCACCTTTTCTTTAATAATTCTCGTGTTGTACCCGCATTAGGGGACCACTCAAACGGCATGTGGGGACCGCAACTGTTCCAGTAATTTTGTTTTACAAATTTTAATAGTAACACTGTGAAGTATATAGCTCAAACAGAGCAAGTATTTATACCTATACAATGAACTACATATGATATATGAATTTTCCTAAAATAACTGTACCCGCACCTTTTCTTGAAAAATTCTCATGTTGTACCCGCATTAGGGAACCACTCAAATGGCATGTGGGGACCGCAACTGTTCCAAAACTGTAATTTTGTTTTACAAATTTTAATAGTAACACTGTGAAGTATATAGCTCAAATAGGGTAAGTATTTATACCTATACAATGAACTACATATGATATATGAATTTTCCTAAAATAACAGTGCGGAGTACTATATTTTAATATTAAAAAATTTCAATGGGCATACCTACCAAAAAATTAAAGCATTCCTCGAGTCAATATTCAACTATTTTTCATGCACTAAACTCCAGCCCAAAGACAAAAACTAAAGTTTGGTGTACAGCGTACACCCAGAACTTCAGTTCACGGGTCTTGGATGCAAATGAATAAATGACCAGAATTTTTAATCACAGGTAACAAGATAATACTTTTACTGTTATCACTACAAAGAGAAACTGGGAACAAAGATTATCTCCATTATCTTTTCCATTTCGTAATCCCAGCAAGCAAGCACACAACTCTTAAGCTAATAGTGCCAACAAAAATTTGCTTTCATGCTAAATACAGTGAAGAGACAAGAGAAGAAGCAAAGATCGGGGGAATACTGGGAAGCCGTACTATCTATTTGCGGCTGAGCATGTTTAATGATCAACTTTCCAATTTTCACCTGACAAGGAAAAACCAGCTCAATTGAAAGAACTAGAACCACAAGGACAGCCCACAAACTCTATCACCCAAGGTAACAGACTATTTCCGTTTAGATCCAGACCATATGATCAGAATTTGCACAAATATTTAAGGGCCCCGTGCATTCCACCTCGGGCAGGATTGGCCTGGATACTGATTGGACGGTCAGGATCTAAACAGATATTCTGTTACCTCAGAGGATATGGACTCCATCATTTACTACAAGATATGAAAAGTACAAAGGACATGTTCATTTGTTTATACAATTACCTTTTTGACAATGTTAACTACTTTAATAAGTTCTTCCAAGCTCAGCACCATTCTGTCGAATGATCTTGGCAGCTTGTATCAGAATATCTTGTTCTGCTGCAAATAACTCATCTTTTCTCTGCAACAGTTATCCAAAAATTAATTGAAAAGAGACACTATATGCAAGTAGCATCACCAATCAGTTAGGTCTTTTATTGGTTGATAGGCCAAACAGAAAATTAGACACATCCATTTCATCTTAACTCAAGAATTCAATGATGTATAAATTTTTTTTTGTTTGATATTAAAAAGAAGTAGAGGAGTATCTCACAATCCCAATTTATATTTCACCTAGGTTTGATGGAAATAAAATAATTTGTACATATATAATATGGTTTTATGATCTGTTGTCAATGCCTCAAACATTGCAATCTCATCTAATATGGACATATTATTGGGCATAGGTGGCTTACCGATCAAATTTTTCTGCAAGTAATGTGCTCATAAATTATCCATCAAAAGCCAGTTCATGACAAATTTCATTTTGTTTAATCATAGTACAACAAACATCATATTTTATTATTTTTAATGCCAATCATAAAGACTGTCATGCAAAATCCATAGCCAATAGATCCTAACACTTTATAAATAGATATAAATATTTATTTAATTCTCAATAATGCAAATTAACTTCTAAATGCTGTCATGTTGGGTCAGGTCTAGGCATGATCTGTTGACCTGCACGGCTTGTATTGGGTCAGGCAAGATTTGGCATAGCCAAGTATGAGGAAAACTTAAGAAAAAAAAAGAAACTGAAAAAGAAAAGACGAACCATGGATCTAATGTTGCAACCAATTGTGAGTTCACCGTAAGAACTTTCAAGTCGAGAGAGATAACAGAATGGAGCATCTTGTTCCAAGAAAACTTTTGGGTTGGTTCTGAGCATATTCTTTATCTCTTCAGAAATTGGGGGTATCTTTTCTATATCCTCAACCCTTATGGGTATCTTTGTAAGACAGGCACGCCACTGGGCCCGAGACTTGTTCACTATCACCTGGCAAGGTTTGAAAAGTTAGAGAATACAGGCATAGTACATTCCTGTTATAAGCCGATTTTTTCATCAGTAACACAAAAAAGAAAAAAAAAAATTCACCTATCCTTTTCAGCAAATTTCGATTTATGAGATAGCTTTTACTTTTGAAGAGTGAGGCTATGGTGCTTTGCAATGTACACCTACCTAGTGTGCTTTGACACAGCAGGCGTCGGATTTGTGTCAAGATCATGCTGGATGAAAATCGAAGCACATCCAACGATTGTTGTATTGAAGCACACTAGATAGGTGTACATTGCAAAGCACCATAGCCACACTCTTTTTTGAAATATTATTCAGCAGTTTGGGTATACATCGAAATTTGCTGAAAGAGATGGTACGGGTGAAATTTTTTTTTTTTGTTATAGATAAAAAGATCAGTGTTATAAGTGCATTTACTATATAAATAATACCGTACCTGACTGGAGAAAAGGGAGTTTGGAACTATAACAGGGAACTTTTCTGGATTGATCAAAGATGTACTTGTAAGCCCAACATCAATTACTTTTCCCTCTATTGATCCAGCCTGCACACTCAACGAGTTAAAAAAATATCATAAATTCCATTGCAATTTAGAAATGTAAAATTTTTCTACTTGACAAATAAGTACAGAGATAGAGAGAGGTACTTTAATGTTATCACCAATAGAAAACGGCTTTGAAAATTGTAAAGAAAATCCGCTGAGGATGTTACCCAATATATCTCTAGCAGCAAAAGCAGTCGCCACACCTTTTGCCAAAGTAAGATAAAAAATCAATAGGCTTTGTCATTGTTATATCCGTTAAAATTTCCTAATTGAAATTACCCATCAAAACTACAAACTATAAATATTCGGCCCGTTAAGAGTTGATGCTCTCTAATACTCACTAATTAGGTTAATTCTAGTTTAAATAATGTTGGCCTAAAATTTATTTACCATTTGCCTCAGTCCCTCATCAGTAAAAGGCCAGATTACCCCAAAAAAAGAATGCCAGCACTTTTTTCTGAATCGGTAATGGTATCCAATATCAGTACACTTACCAATCTCGGTGCTCTTTTTTACCCAATAAAAATATAATACAAAAATAGGTTGTTATATATTTACAAGGTAAGAAAGGGTTGTCTCTATTTGTATGGCCCAATGAGCAAAAGATTATTGTGAATAATTATAACATATTTAAGGTACTAATGATCACAGTGACAAACTCAAACTTGGGAATAATTTGGCGAGGTCTAAAGTTCATGATACAGGTATGTATAATTCAGACCTAATTTAGTTTCTTAAATTCATTAAATAAACAAAAATCCGATGTTTTTTAAAAAAGAAAACAAAATTCTACAAATAGTTTGGGAATAATTTGCAAAATGTGTCAAATAAGCGATTAATTCATAAAATCCGTTTAATTACCGAATTTTTCAGGAAGGTGCAAAAATTGAATAATTGTTGAAAATTTGCGAAACTTGTTACTATGCTTATGTAGCAAACAGAAAGCATACTGTTTAATTTATACATATAAAGCAAACTGGAATGGCATGGTACAACCTGAGTAATATAGCACTTACCAGTCACACAAATATCTGTTAGTTGCAGATGAACAAACTGGAATATGCAATTTGCACCAGTGAAATCATCCATAATAAATGATTCTTACTTAATTCACCTTGAACTAGTTAATAAATAAGATAATACCTCCAACTCCACCAACAGTTAGGACTGACTGCACAGCAATCCCACATGCCTCGGCCAGGCCCATCACACCGATAAAAATAAGCCCGAGTGAAGACACCTTGTCAAGTGCCGATAGTTTCTCCCGGTCGAGACCAACATTAATTTGGTTAGCAGCAACACTAGAAAGGACGTAAGTTTTCCACCTCTGAAGGAACCAAACCAGTGACAACACCGCTGCACCCCTCCAACATTGCGGGAGATGTGCTGAAATACTCGGTGCAAACATTGCCCCTCTACAAAAATAAAAGCTCAATTATGTACATGGGAGATTTCACCCAAAAATAAAGATGACAAAAAAGCCCCTGTTATATGTAGTAGCAAAAAGCACCCATTATTATGTTTCTGCAAAAAGCCCAAACAAGTAAGATGAGCACTAATTGGGTTCTAGCTCAATACGTGATGACTTTGCCCTTGAATTTATTGATTCCAGCATTTTTCAATCCTCGAATCTAGAACTCTAGGCCAATTAAAAATGATTCCATCCTCTAGTCAATTCGCCTCCTACAAAATCTTCTTTTGTACCATATATATAAGTGATTTACAGGAAAAAAAAAATTCAGACAAATACCAAAGCATGTGTTTAGTGCAATATAACTGATGTAATTCCTTTTAAAACAAAGATGATATGAAAACTTACATTTCAGAGAAGGCCATAAAAGTGATCAGGTATTTTGCGGGGTCCTCTAAAGCATTCCACATGCTGTTTTTATAAGGAACCTCGATCTTTGTTGGCCCTCCCAACAAAACCAAAAGAGGGCTCTGTGATGTGTACTTGTGAATCTTCCGAAATAAAACTGGCATAACAAACCATGCAAGCACCGAACCGAAAAGGGTACCACCAACTGGTACAATCACTTTCTCCAAATTTGGGTACGTATCATACAACTGTTGTAGATGTGGCATGACTGAGTCAGATATCTCTTTTGCTTTGTTGCTGACGGCTGAGGTGGCATCTGCGGTAGACTGGTACGCCTTTTCAAGGAAGTCAGTCAATTTGGTACCATCATCTGAGTTGTTTGGTTGAGCATTTGATGAGTAGGACCGGTGGTACGTTGTAGTGGTGAGTGTAGAGGGGAAAAGGCTCTTTTGTGGTTGAAACATGTGTTTTCTGAAGGGTTTTGTATGGGTCGGTAGAGAGTAGAGTAGGGGTACTTTGGTCTTCTTCCATGCAGAATGCAAGGCAACAGTTTGAGGTTTTTCAGGTGCTTGATTAATTAAACTTGTTGGATTAATTAAGGCAGCATAAGGTTTGATTGTTTTTTCTCTGAAGTAACTGTTGTTGGCACTGAGATATGAGCTACTTAGTAGCTTGTTTATTCTATTCATTTTGTCTTTTATTTTGTAGTAGTGATTATATCATCTGTCATCAACAGAGTCAATATTAGAACAGGAATATGTTATAATGCAAGGACGAAGATAATGAGAAAAAGATGAGTAGAACTAGGGTGTTCGTAAGTTCACCAAGCCTCTTTGTGAACTCAACTCTAAAACCTATCGGTTTGACTTCAAATGATGAATCCGAACCATTGAAACCCATCTACCTTACGAGTGATGCGTCTACATGTGAAAATTAAAAATTTTTGAATTAATTTTGTATAGAGTCAAGCGGTCAAAATTAGAACAGTTTGAGGTTTTTGTATGTAGATGCATCACTCGTAAGGTAGACGGGTTTTCAACGGTTCGGATCCATCATTTGAAGTCCAATCCGATAGGTTTTAGAGTTGAGTTCACAAAGAGGCTTGGTGAACTTAGGAACACCCTAGTTCTACTCGAAAAAGATATCTATTTTAAGCAGCTAATTTGAAAACCAAAATCAAACATATATTATAATTATAGATTATAAAATAATGAAGAAGACAATCTGAGGACAATGTTGCATTAGATTCTTTCTAATTTCTATAGGAGTAGCATTCAACAGATCATACAGGGACTAAAATAGGAAATCTGTAACTAGCATTAGATTTTAAGTTGAAGTTGACTGCATTGAAAAAGCTCAAACCTGGGATTAAGAAACTTCTAAGTTTTAACACAATACTCATACTCCCTTAAATCAATCGGTTAATAATTGCTTAATTTTAACTAACAATAGTTCATAACAAGACTATAAAGTCTGTCGAAGTTTCAAAATAAAACAAGAACGACAAAGACAACAGTGTTTTTCGGAAAGAAAAAGGGAAGCGACTTACCGATTTCAAAAGGTACTGATCGTAAGCGATGATTTTTCGCCCAAACGCTAATTGGAAATGTACTGATGCTCTTCACCTGATAGGGAGCAAAGAAAGCAGAGAGTGGGGAAACAGTGGGTCTTGACTTGCGAGAGGGAGGGGATTTGATTCTCTCCAATTCTGAAAGACCACTAACGAAGGCCCAAAATAAAGTTGTTTTAGGCCCGTAATCAGTTGAGCGCACTTCTCGCTCGCAGCTAGGCCCGTAATCAGTTGAACGAAATTTTGTACTCTATCAATGCAGATAATTCTCCGGAACTCAATACACTATTTAGATGCCAGTGGGGAGATTTACCCATTAAATACTTAGGTTTGTCTTTTCATTGTAATAAACTAACAATAGGAGACTGGAACTTTTTAGTTGATAAAATTGAAAGTAGATTACAAAATTGGAAAAGACAATATTTTTCTTTTTTTTTTAAAAGAACTGACAGATGCTGTCAGTTGTGCATTAACGTAATTGAATGAAGTACAAACTCAGCAAGGTCCCCCGCACACTCAACAGATATCAGAGTCCAGACCTTCCCCCAATTATAACCCCCTGTACCCCATCCATGAAACTGGTACCCCATGCCCGGTACCACTGGTATCAGCCCAGAGACTAAGCAGCAACAGTACTTGAGACAAGAAAAAAAAAAAAAAAGTATAGGTTAGCAGAATTTTTTCCATAGTGTGGCCTCTTGCACAATCCATTGCAATGTTAAATCTACCGGAGCCTTCTTGTCTTCAAAGATTTTTAGATTACGACACCTCCAAATTGCCCATATAGTAGACGACATAAGAATGGGGTCATTTGCCAAAAACCCATTCTAGATCCTCTCGAATGATTGAGACCCTAAACTTGAGTTTATACCTACACCTCTCCAAATCGCCTGAGCATACTGACAATCCAGAAAAAGGTGGCTCTGTGTTTCTTGTAGATTTGTATGAAAAAAAAAAGACAATATCTTTCAATAGGAGGGAGAAGCCTTCTCTTTTGTTGAACAAATTCTCAATCTCTCTTTTGGAATAGCTTGGACACAATTTTACGGGATGCTAGAGCCAAGAGCAGATATTATGTCTCATTTCCTTCATCATTTGATGCTAGAAATCAAACTGCTATATTGTCGTTCCAACAAAGCTAGTTACAAGAAAACGAATAATAAAATATAATAAAAAATGACAGCCGATTCTTTCAACAGCCTAGTAACACTTTTCTCTGAACTTGTTAGCAAAGCAGGCTAAAATTCTGGTAGCATAAGAATAAACATCCTTTACAAAATACAAAATTCTTATGACTTACCACTTTGACATGGTGCAACAGATGAATCTTCGCCATTCGGGTGGAACATCTCTTTTCTTTGACAGATAGGGATGAGATTTGAACTCAAATTTTCACAACTATTTAATCACTAAACTACAATCACACATTAGCATTTTATGAGGGAGACTGAACTATATAATTTTATTAAAATTTAAATTGAATTTCAATGTAAATAATAAAAAAATAAAAATCATGGAAATCACTAAGCAACTCTGCTGGTTTATATCAGCCCGTACTACCAGAGAACAATTACAAATGGCCGACAAAAGTTAGGTTTGTTAAAGGCAACAAATGATTCCATACTTTCATATATCTCAAAAACTCAGCATTTTCAATCTCTTCTTTGTCAATTTTCAAATTGATGTCTTGTAATGCTTGCTTCTATTTTCTGATTGTATGAAAAGGCAGTGTGCTTTTGGGGTTTACAAGTGGAGTACTTGGGCCATATAATATCTGAAATCTTTTGAGGAACTGAAACAGTAATCAACCCTGTTTCACAAGTCAATTAATGCTATAAATTAGTGTACCACATCAATAAACTAAGGAAAATGTGGATCTATATGTTACAATATTGGGAAGAATATTGGGAAGAATATTGCATGTAAGACTTTTTATTATTTTTGTTTGCTCCCCTTTGATATGGAAAGGAAAGGGGAGAAATTTGTAACATTAATTGACTTAGCTTAGGATAAATTTATTGCATAAGCACATCACAGTTAGTACTGATTTTAAAAGAGTACATTTTTCATGATCATAGACTTTCCATTGATTCTTATCTATTAATGAAGAATCTGGGGCACCTATTTTGTGAACGATATGTTCTCTTACTTCATTAAATTATCTAATTACGACAATTTTTTTTTAACTATCCTTTAAAAAATATAATTTATAAAATCAAATTCAAAATATTTTCTTTCTTTTATTTTAAAAGTAAAAGAGGCTGCTAATGAAATTTCTCTGGAGTGATTTGCCTTATTTGATTGATGTCTTTAGGTTTGAAAAAGACTAGGCCCGTTTGTAACAGCAATTTGGAAATTTGGTATGGAAATGGGGGCCCACTGTAGTCTAACCAACGTGTCACATTCTAATGGCCGTATGATATTTCTCTATTGGCAATACTATTCTTCATGAAGATATTGTTCAAATAAATTTATTATTTAAAAAAATAGATATAATACTCTTCCAATATTTAAAAAAGGTTGAAATAGTAGAGAAGAGGGAGGAGGAAAGTGATGCTTTTTTTTTTTTTTCTCAGAGTTATTTAATTCTTCCTATTTTTTTGGGGGAATTTCACGTATACCCCTCAAAACTTTCAAAATTACGTATTTCCCCCTCTAAATTTTGAAATTACATATTTCCCCCTCTAAACTTGAAAAACTCACAAATTTACCCATTTTATTGTTTTTTATATTAAAACTCATTCTAAATTTATAAAATACCCCTTTTACCCTTTATTTAAAACATAAAAATCCATCGAACTCAAATTTGAATTTGAAGGATTCATCTACCATCTGAATTGTTTTAAGATCTGTGCGTGCAAGATTAGCACGAATCTTAAAGCAAACACACACGTATATTGAAGCGATGTACACGAATCATAACGTGATTTGTGGGGTCAAAATTGATTTAAGATCCGTGCATGCTAGATCATCACGAATCTTGAAGCAAACACTCACGAATATTGAAGTGATGCGTACAGATATTAATGCAATAAGCGCGGATCGGACGGTAGAGAAACCCTTTAGATTCAAATTTGAGTATGATGGGTATTTTATGTTTTTCATAAAGGGTAAAATGAGTATTTTAAAAATTTAGAATGAGTTTTAATATAAAAGACAATAAAATGGGTAAATTTGTGAGTTTTTGAAGTTTAGAGGGGAAAATATGTAATTTCAAAATTTAGAGGGGGAAATACGTAATTTTGAAACTTTTGAGGGGTATACGTGAAATTCCCCCTTTTTTCATTGTACTCTTTTTAACTGCCATTTTTCTAGAATTGTACCAATATTGTCAATACAATTCCTGAATCCTAAACTATTATATTTTTATTATTTTGAACAATATTATGTTGTTTTTGTTTTAACTTTCTATATATTCAAGTAGACATCTCTGTTAGTTGCTTAATTCAGTCACTTAATTAGATTACGATCCAACAGTAGTGGTACAGTGTTCCACACTAAAAATAAAAATAAAATAAAAAAATTAGCGAGAACAATATTGAGACTTAATCTGAAGAGATGTTTGAGTGGGTTGCGTGTGACATACGGATTCATATAAAGCATTGGTTGTACATAATTCAAGTAGATATCTTTTACAACAGCACTACATTGTACACTAGGAAGGATTACGAGCATGCGACTTTTACTAATTAGATAATTAACTGTAAAGACTATAAGCATCTCTAATCGTAGTGAACACATACGAGTTTGTGTTCAAATTTTACTAATTAGATAATTAACTGTAAAAGATCGAATAGTCAACATGTAACGTGTCAAATTTTACATTTCTATTACTCGGATCGAAAATAAGGAATGACTAATTAATGTTTATTTTTTTTCTAAGAAAGAAGGGTGATGTTCTTTTAGAGTAAATTTTACACAAAAATCTTTAAATATTACTAGTTTATCATTTTGATCCTTATCGTTTCAAAATATTAATTTTAACTTAAAAGTGTCGCTCTTTTATATTATTTTGGTCCTTAAAATATCAATAGTGTCATTTTAGTCCTTAAAGTTCTAATGTATCAACTTGGTTCTACATACATGGTCAGATCTATGTGTATGTCTAGGGTGCTAAACTATCCTCATGATTTTTTTTTTTGATGGTTGATGGCAAATGACCATCAACAGATATATTAATTAAGAAAAATAATTACAAAAAGAGGATTTTGTGAAATTAAGTTCTCCCACACTATACATGGAGTACCTTGATTCCACATGCCTGATCTAGATACTTATAAACCTAGCTATTGCCTAACCATCTCTCAATCTCTAATGATGTGTCATTGATAAGATGACCCACCGTCTTACGCTTATTAGAAAAAAACCTTCTATTCCTTTCTCTCCATAAGGCCCATGTGCCTGCTGCCCATATAACGTCCCACAGCCTCCTCTGCTGTTGGGTCATGGCTAGCCCTGCATCAATCCATAATACCAATATGTTTGCCGCTCCCCGTGGTTGGATGTTGTGTTGTGCTTGCAATCCCCTCCAGAACCTTGCCGCAAACGTGCAGCCCCACATGATATGGTTCCTTGTTTCCATTCTATCCTCCATGCACAGTATCCTCATGATTTTAAAAATCTTTTTATTTTTTTAATTGAAAGGTGGAGGTCTAGCCTACCAGCTTCCTTTAATTGTCCATAAAGGACCCTCCATTTGGGTTTCGAGCACACGACCTCCAACACGGAGAGTGTTGCCTTTTGCCACTAGACCAAATGCTAGTTCTTTAAAATCTTAATAATATATATATATAGTGCTGGGCTTAGCTAAGCCATGGTGTAAAACGACTTGGTGCTCCACGCCTCATTATTTCAATTTTGAAAATCCAAACTACCGATCCGAACCGCTCAAGTTGTTCTCCATATTGAAATGTGCTTGGAGACCAAATTTTACATTTTTTGGAATTTTTTTACTATTTATTAAGCCACTTTGAAAATCGCTGATCCATTGGTCCAGAATTTTTTACTGTTTTGCTACTGTTCATCCGGATCAGCGATTTTCAAAGTGGCTTAATAAATAGTAAAAAAATTCCAAAAAATGTAAAATTTGGTATCCAAGCACATTTCAATATGGAGAACAACTTGAGCGGTTCGGATCGATAGTTTGGATTTTCAAAATGAAAATATGGCGTGGAGTACCAAGTCGTTTTACACTATGGCTTAGCTAAGTCCATCTCTCTCTCTCTCTATATATATATATATTAAAATTAATTGGATTTTCGTACGTATAATAGGTTATCTTACGTATAATAGATTATCTCCCCTCATAAAATGATAAATATGTGCCTGTAGCTTAATGGTTAGAGTTTCATTTGATATTTGTGAAATTTTGGATTCAATTTCCAGTTATCACATTATTTTTGTTTTTTTTCACATATTATGCATTTTATAATTTAGCTTTTCTATTTAAATTTTCTAATTTTGTCCACATATAACATATATTGAATAAATTAAAATGATAGTTTCATGTATCGTGACCTCATCCAAAAGCTTTTGTTTGATAAAAGAGAATAAAAAGAAAATTAACGAAATAACTATCATTCGTAGTCCATTTTTTTACAAAATAATTACTGTACAGAACGATCATTCTACTTCATAAATCTAGATAACTTTTTGAAGCTCCAATTCAAAAATAGATCATACAGGTAAGAACATTACATTCAGATATGAGTGAGGCTATGGTGCTATGCATAGCACGGATGGCTAGCTAGTGTACTACGGCTCAATATGATACTTTTTAAAATCCTAACGGTCGATCCGACCGTTCAATGTGATAACCATATGAATATGTACTTGCAAACTAAATTTTATATTTTTTCGAATTTTTTTACTATTTTTTCAGATAGGTAGAATTTTGATGGTGCAGAATTTTCAAAAAACACTGATTTTTCTACCTATCTGAAAAAATAGTAAAAAATTCGAAAAAATATAAAATTTAGTTTGCAAGTACATATTCATATGGATATCACATTGAACGGTCGGATCGACCGTTAGGATTTTAAAAAGTACCATATTGAGCCGTAGTACACTAGCCATTGGTGCTATGCATAGCACCATAGCCTCACTCTTCAGATATTTATGAAAAGTTGTGCTTAGTCTAGTTTTTAATTATAGCAAAAAAATAAAAAGGTTGGAGTCCGGATACAAAGATTTGATTGGAACAATTAACACCGTGCAATCTACTAGGAAATAGTTTTATGGCTGTTGGTACTGCTTAATCTGTCTAAACAACATCTTCATACTTGAAGGAGGTGAAAAGTTGCTTTTAGGAATGATCGGCTTGAACCAGGACAAGTGGCCAAGTGGACTTTAGTAGAGTCAACTGATAGGATCTTCTTTTATTTGTATAGCAAAAGAAACGAGAAAGAACTAAAATTTACGATCATTACGTCGTCAACGCAATGTATGGTGCATGCGGACACGTGCATATCACTCAACATTCAAGATGAATTCGCATCCTCTGAGATATCTCAAACTTTGAGGTTCTATGGGTAAATCTTAACCGTTCAAATACGTTCTGCACGAATCTCAAAGCATAAGTAGTACTACCCCGCGCTATCCCGAATTGGCACCGTAGTACATTTGTTTCAAAATACTATGTTTGGATGACACAAGAATTAATATAGGCTATTCTAGAATAGTAGCTATTCGGAATAGCAATGTGCATCCAAACAACATTTTTGCTATTCGGAATAGCTAGAATAGTTGTTATTCTCTATTCCTTGTAACTGTTGGAATAGCTACTATTCTGAAGTGTGAAGAGAGAGAAAAAAATGTTTCTTTTTTGAATTTCCACCAACACAATTCCGAAATGACAAATTTGACACCACTTTTGCTATCTCCATGTCATGACAATTCATTTGAGATCCCACTTGCCTATCTTTTCTCTTAATTAACATCTTGTTAATACTATTCTTTATTAGTTACAGCTATTCATTATTTCACATGTACAATCCAAACAACATTTTTACTAATCCGAATAGCACTATTTTCACACTAATATGAAAATCACTATTTTTTCTCTATTCTCATTTACTATTCTCAAATCTCACTATTCTAGTTATTTTAGCTCCCATCCAAACGTACCAAAAAAGAATAGACACCGTACGCGTTGGTCATGTAAAAATTGAGATATCTCAGAGACAGATATACGCACTCAATTCCCCGATTTTTTTATTAATAGTATTAGAAAATAAATTTAAATTCATGAAATCAGTTTCAGAATATTTTCAAAACTACAGCACGGACTTGATGAATGGTACAACTAAAAAAAGGAGACCGACATATATATGATTAATTGCCCTAATAAAAAAGCCGTTTCGCTTGAGGTTGTGGTATTCAATAATCAGGTTTAGTAGGAGGAAACCTCTTGTAATTATAATTATAATACCTCCTTTTTTTGCTCGAGAGGAAGGCCCATTCTAGATAAAGCAAGGGCTAAGTCAAAAGCTAAGTATAGGGATCCAATAGAGAAGGAAAGACGGATGCCTTTTTAAACCACAAGCAAGCTCTGCTCTGCATATCTTTCTTTCAGGGGTGGCAAAAAAGTTCATAGCTCGTGGCTCGATCGTGACTCGCACCTGACTCACTCACTAACAGCTCGCTCGTTATTCGACCGAGCTGTTAACGAGCCAGCTTGCCTAGCTCGATTCAGAATTAACGAGTTCAAGCTGGAGCCTAGCTTGCTCTCCAGCTCGTGAGCTAGCTCGGCTAAGCATCAATTTGTGAATTTGTATGAATTTATGTGCATTTTATTATGTCTAGCTCGGTCCAGCTCGGTTAAAACAAGATTCAGCAAGACCCAGCGAGCCAGCTCGTCACGATTTCAAGTTGAGGTTTTAGCTCGGATGCCCTAAGTCCAGCTCGGTCCAGAATTAACGAGTTGAGCTAGGGCTCAGCTCGGCCCGAGCCAGCTCGTTGACAGCCCTACTTTCTTTCCGTGATTTTTATTAATATCCAAAGTTAATAACAAAATAATAATTATACCCAGCTCAGCTGGGTATTTTAAAAATGTCCAAATCGGTAATTTAATGGTCCACTTTTTTTCTCAATCGGCCAAGAAAAGAAAAAAATCAAAGGCCACGAATATTTGTTGCTTCTTTCATAGTCTTACTCCACGGCAATCGAAACACCATTTAATGATTATTTAAACAACAACAAAAAATGCGAATCGGCCATTTAATGGCTGGTTAAGAAAAAAAATGGACCGGTCATTAAATAGCCGGTTTGGACATTTTTAAAAATACCCAGCTGAGCTGGGTATAATTAATATTTTGTAATTAACTTTGGATATTAATAAAAATCACGGTCTTTTTTCTAAGGGGCTGTAACCTGTAATATGATAATAATAACAATAAAAAATAATAATAGTAATAATAATTATTATTTTATATTATTTTTGAGTAATGGTTGATGATCTAGCAATCTAACTATTTATAATATTCACAAGATTATTATTATTGTAGTCAGATTTTCACAATATTATTACGGTTGTTATTGTTGTTGTATTTTATAATATTTTTGTAAAAGTTGGACATCAAATTACTCAATTATTTAATATTCATAAGAAATCTCCATCTATTTTTTTTTTTTGGGTAAAGGTTGGAAGTCAAGCTATCCAACTATTTAATATCTACAATGATTGTCTTTTCCGGGTTTCGAACCTGCGACCTCCCACACAAAGAACACTGCCTTTGTGACTAAACCAAAAACTGATTGTCATTTTTATCTAGTTATTTTTTTGAGTAAGAATAGAAATCACGCACCCATTTTATTAACCACAATTGATTACATTATTTGATAAGGTCTTGAGAAATAATTCTGCGATGGATTTACATATGGAGTGTAAAAATAAGTGAAAACAAAAATAGACAACACAAAGACAAAAAAAAAACAAAAACCAAAAATCAGGATTGGTACGGTATCCTTCGAATGCTTGTTAAAATCCACTCAGTCTTTACCTCATCCGTCAATTCTTCTATTGTCTTGGAACGTTCTCTAAATATTCTTGCACAATCTCCATCTAGTTTTTGAACTTGCAATCTGCCAATCTCTTATGCGGATGATATTTTCTTTGTTAATAGACCAAAGTATGATTCTCATCATCATCTAATCTCCATATGGAAGTACTTCTTGGTTTTGTCAATTATGTTAATCATGTTTATTGCAGTTGTGACTTGATTTAATTATGTTTTGAATCCCCTGATTTCTGGGTTTCCTAGATTCGAGACCATTGATTCTCTAAATGGATCATGTTGCGTCGGATTCACAATTCATATTGTGTCAAAGACTTGTAATTTCAGATATGTATTGATTTTGTCCCCTCACAAATTCAATTCTTAATTTCTCAAGGCAAACTGTAAGGAATCGGGACTGTCTGATGGGTATCGGATTCAGTTCGATGGCCGATCATAGTCGTCGGTTTGTTTCAAGATTCACTCAAACAATTTTAAAATTTGTGGGGATCAAATGCGCACGATTCTTGATGTGGATCGGATGGCTTTAACTGATCATCAAATCAAATTTAATCTGCTAACCATTACCCCCTTCTGGAAGCAATTTGATTGGCGGCACCTTGTCCATGGCGCGCCTTTGCTTTCACTTTAATCACAACCAAAATACATATTAAGATGTAGCTGATTCGTGAATTAACTTTAAGGTTGCAGCACATGCATCAAAAAAAAAAAAAAAAAATTGTTTGGGATCTCGAGAGACTTGGCAATGATGCATGGGGGAGACAAAAGATAGCTAGTTCTGAAGAATAAAATAAATCAAAACCTAAACTCTTTATATACTTCATCACCTGCAAATGTACCAAATCCCAAATATGCTCTGTTGACTGATACATGACTTGGCATTTAATTCAGTCGGCAAATCACATTATTTCAATCTGTTATGGTCAACTTGAGATATGGGGAAACTCATTTATTATTACTCCTCCAATGAAAACAGAGTGAGGTTATGATTCAATTTCCCAAGGATATATAAGGGCTGTTAGTGGGCTGGGGAACAGGCACAGAAAAGCAAAAAATTTTAACTAATTTTTACTATTCACGTGGGAAAAAAAAATTCACTTTGAGTGAATTTTTTTTTTCCAACATGAACCGTAAACACCGAACAGGCCCTAAAGGAGTGAGGCTATGACACTTTGCAATGTGCACATAGGTGAGTACTATGAATTAATATTCTTATTTTTAAAGTTTAACCAGTATATCCAAATTGTTCAATATGAATTTAATATGAAAATGTATTTGGTGATCAAATTTTTGCATTATTTTAGAAAATTTTTATTATTTTTTTATATAAGTAGAAAATCACTTTATCTAAAGATTTTGGACAATCCAAAAAATAGTGATTTTCTACTTATAAAGATTATGTTGAGCGGTTTAGATCAAATGTTTGAACTTTGAAAATAGAAATATGGATCTATTGCATGAAACAAAATTGCAGACTATATGTACCATAAAGCTTTTCCTAAAGCTTAAGCAAAAAAAGTTTCCTCGACGTGGAGCGAGGACAATTTATTTCCTTTTGTTTTCTAATTTTATTGGATATAAAAAGTGATCTAGTGGAGCAATAAGAGATTCAAACAGTAACCGAAGCAATACAAGTTGACATCCAAACATTGAGAGAAATGTCACTAAATGTTAATACCCAATCATGGCGGTTGACTTTTAATTAATGTATGAATTAAAATATAAATAAGAGTACTGGTATAGTGTGCCCATTAGTCCACCCTCAAAATACTCATTAGCACACATCACAAAGACTTCTTATTATCTTCACCTAATTAACCGTTGATACGTACAGTTATACGAAAGCTATTATTTTAACAAATAAAGTTTACCATTTACGAAGTCAGAACAATTTGAGGCTGTTCATGAGGTGCACTAACTGTTATCAGGAAAAAGGTTTAAAGAATAACTAGTGGGTTTCATCACAAAATTCTGAGGCTAACAAAAATAATGAAGAATTGCTATCGCTGTCTTGCCACAATGCATGGTGGCAACATGAAAGAGGAAATTTTCTAAAAGGATGGAGGACATGAAGCATGCCATCAACCCGTATAAACCCTATAAAATGGAACACCATCCCGAAAGCAAGAGCACAAAACAAAAGGCAAAGCAAACTACATCTGAAAAGATTTAAATAGTAAACATGAATAGTAACAGGGTGGCAGGCCCCTCTTCCTCACGGTCTTCAATGAATGATATCGACAAAGCAATGGTTCTCAAACTAATGAAGATTTTTCTAGCGCTGGTATTTGCTGGATGGATTTTTGTCTGGACCATAAAGCCGACGAATACTTTTAGAAACACCTGGTCGCCAAAGCTTAATGCCGATACCAACTCTACTTACTTCGGAAAACTAGGTTTTAAACCTTTCCTTCTAATATTTGATGTTATATATATCATATATGTATCTCCAAAGAAAAGAATAAGATTTTGTTTTTCTTATGACAGGGACCACAATTTTGATCTACGCATTTCCCATCATGTTCATTGCGGTTCTTGGGTGCATTTATCTGCACTTGCATGAGAAAAATGGTGACAAAAAAAATCACGGGTATATATATTAAGCTGTTAACAGTCTTACTCTCTGATTTACTCGAGTCTAAGTACGTGTGGGAGTGCATGAAGAAATGATCATGTACTAATTAGTCTTTCAGTGCTTTAATTTTGTCTCTTTTTTCGACAGAAGCAACAGGTTCAGTTCATCTCTGGCAGCATGGAAGAGGCCAGTACTGATAAGGGGGCCACTAGGAGTCGTTTCAGGAATTGAACTGACCTTCAGCCTTATGTTTCTGGCACTTTTGGTATGGTGCTTCACGACATATTTAAAGGTTTCCTTCGCCAACTTGAATGTTCATCATTCAGAGAAAGTGTAAGAGATCACTCTTCTTGAGTTAGTAAGATGCTAGATAATTAACAACTAATCCAACAAACAAAAAGAATAATATTGATATTATGATATATTGCAGATGATAATGTTTTTGTTTTGGTCGAAGGAACTAAATAATTAATTAGTAGCACATGAATAAATATTATGCATTTAACCGAGCTATCAACGGTTACAGCTTAAGAAATCTGTTAACATATTTTCATTCAGGTGGCAAGCTAAGCTGGATAGTGCAGCTCTGCGATTAGGTCTAATCGGCAACCTATGCTGTGCTTTTCTATTCTTTCCTGTTACAAGATGTTCGTCTCTTCTACCATTGGTTGGCCTCACATCAGAGTCAAGCATCAAGTACCACATATGGTTGGGACATATTGTTATGGTGCTATTTACCGCTCATGGTGTCTTGTACTTTATCTTCTGGGCTTCCACAAACCAATTAGATGAGGTAATTGTGGTTAAATACCACTATAATAGTAAAATTATATATGTTTGTAATTCCTTTTAAGTTGTTCATCATATTATAAATTACCACACATTTGACAACATAAACTGTCCTGTTTCTTCTTATGCATGTTATAGAATAGTAACAGTTTAATTTATCATCTTCGAATAATGATTGCACCAAGAAACTGATAATTTGTTTTAGAATTAATATGGAACAAAAGGTCGCTATGATTAAGAGAATACTATATATTAAATCCTTTATGAACATTATGGTAGACATAAATTTTATTTTTCTGTAATTTTTCTGTAATAATTTAAAAACAGATGATAAAATGGAGCAAGACTGATATTGCTAATGTGCCTGGAGAGTTAGCCTTGCTCTCAGGCTTCATC
This sequence comes from Carex kokanica, assembly GCA_025461125.1. NCBI lineage: Eukaryota > Viridiplantae > Streptophyta > Magnoliopsida > Poales > Cyperaceae > Carex > Carex kokanica. The sequence goes on along the minus strand of JAJGRX010000856.1, from coordinate 2,074,948 downwards.
TTGTGGGCCACCACCTTTCCTCGCATAAGACGCAACATGTTCGAGCTCTTTTATTACGCGCACCATCTCTACATAGCATTTTTCTTCTTCTATATGCTTCATGTAGGCATCAGTTTCATTTGCCAGATTCTCCCAGGAATTTTCCTGTTTATGGTTGACCGATACTTGCGGTTCTTGCAATCACGAACCAAAGTGCATCTTGTCGCAGCGCGGCTTATACCATCCGAAGGGATCGAGCTTAACTTCTCCAAGAACCCAGGTAAGAAGTTCTCTTAATAAATGGACTTGTTCATTGTGTATAACTTCAAAAAGGACATAATTTACTTGGTTGGAAGGTTTTATTTTATTATGCACAACTAGGCAAATATATTGACGTTAATATTGTTTGAGGTCAATGAATGTTGACAGGTGATATTTTACTAACTTTGGTGGGCAGTGGCTTAAAAGAAAATAGAGTATAATTGTTAATGTCATATGCCTTGTGTAGGGTTTAGCTACAAACCGTTGAGCACAATATTCATCAATGTTCCGAGTGTTTCACGTCTCCAATGGCATCCATTTACTGTTTCTTCGAGCAGCAATTTGGAACCTGAGAGGCTTAGTGTCATCATGAAAAAAGAAGGAAGCTGGACTCAGAAGCTGTATAGAACACTTTCAGAACATGCCACTCTCGACAGCCTTGATGTCTCAGTTGAGGGGCCCTATAGCCCGATTTCTGAGAATTTCTTGAGGTTCATTAATTACAAACATATTTACTCTCTTAAGATTAATCGCAGCATTTCAGTTTTAAAAATATTCTATTTCTGTAGATACGAGTCACTGGTGATGATCAGCGGTGGTAGTGGAATCACCCCTTTCATCTCAATCATACGCGAATTCATCCACCAAAGCAATACTCTTAACATCCCGACCCCAAATCTCCTCTTAATTTGTGCCTTTAAGAATTCAATGGACCTCACAATGCTTGATCTCCTCTTACCAGTAAGTGGCAATGTCTCTGACCTGTCACACCTAAATTTAAAGATAGAGGCTTATGTAACAAGAGAAAAAGAGGCTCCGATCAGCGATAAACAGACAATGATCTGCACAATCTGTTTCAAACCGAAACCATCCCACATGCCAATCTCTCCAGTCCTTGGTCCAAACAGCTGGCTCTGTTTGGCCATCATAATCTCCACTTCCTTCGTTGCTTTTCTTCTACTAATCGGTATCCTCCAACAGTTTTACATCTATCCTATTGACAAAAATACAGGTCATATCTATTCACTGAGCCAAAGACAGTTTTGCACCTGTTTGTCATGTGTCTCTGTATTGTGGTTGCCTGCTCTATCCTATTCCTCAAAAACAAGAGGGGAAACATGAAGGCAGCGAAACAAATTAATAGTTTGGATTTGCCGACACCTATGACTTCTCCTAGTTCCTGGTACCATTGTTCTGATAAAGAGGTGGAGAGTTTGCCACAAGAATCGCTGGTTAAAGCTACAAATGTGCACTACGGCAAGAGGCCTGACCTAAAGAGTATGCAACTTTCACCTTTTAAACACGTATTATGAAACGTTTTTTTTATTTTGCTAGAGTCATTCTTTTTACTGTTTAATGCAGTGATTCTACTGGCGATTGATGATAAGAATGTTGGAGTCATGGCGAGTGGACCCACTGGGTTGCGTCATCAAACGGCATCCATCTGCTCATCAGGGCTGGCTGATAATCTTCACTGTGAATCCATCAGCTTCAACTGGTGATAAACAAATACCAGAAAGAGTGTGTTTTTGGTTTGGATGTCTGGAAATAGTTTGTCGTGTTGGTTTGCATGTGTGAAATTGTTTGCAATCACGCGTCTTGCCCAAATAACGGAGATGCCATGGATACAACCCATAGCATTATGTGTTGTATATGTCTCTTATCTCACCATTTGTCATTTTCTATTTTTATAGGATTATATTTGTAAGTTTTTTTTTATATAATTTTTGTACAAAACTTTGTAAAAAGAGAATACACCGAAAATTGCCTCAAATTATTGTCTCTTGTTCTCTCTTACTCTCTCTCAAACTCTAGATTTATAACAAGTGGTATCAGAGTCATTTTCGCCGTTCGTTGATTTCGATCGGTGATTCAGGGTTCAGATCATTGTTCAGCTGCTGCTAGGGTTTTTCTGATTTGGTTTTTGGGTTTTTCTGATCTCCTTTGTGGGTGCACCGCGCGGTAGAAGGAGTCGCTTGTGTGAGCCGCGATTTGAGTTTTTGGTGAGCCGCATTTCCGTTTTTGGTTTGGATTTTTCTACACAGCGCCAAAACTTGGAATTAATCAAAGTTAGATTATTCCTAAGTTTCTATTTTGGTTGTTTCTACGCATCACCAAAAATTTTCTCCTATTTTTGCTCTTGAACCGCGCAACAACCAGACCCAAATTCGTTGGGTCACAGTACCAGCATTTTTCTGATAAATCTTTTCAGATTTCTCTGATTTTGTGTGTGTTAAATTATCGAATCTAGTAATTACTCTTGGTGATTAAACAATTGTTACCATGAGATCAAGTTCATCCATATCTACCAAATTTGATATTAAGAAATTTGATGGCACAAGTAGCTTTGCGCTGTGGCAAGTACGGATGAAAGCAATATTGTCCAATTTGGATGTTAAGGTTGCCATAACGTTTACAAACAATATTGTCCAATATTGTCCAATATCGTTCTAAGAATTTAGAAGGAGATGAGAAGAGTAAGGAGTAGGAGACGATGAATGATTGGGCTCTCTCAACTATTCAATTGTGTTTGAGTAATTCAATACTTCAAGAAATTCTCTCAGAAACAACGGCAACTGATGCTTAGAAGAAGTTAGAGGAAATCTTTATGAAAAAATCGGTTACAAACTGGTTGAGATTAAAACAAAGGTTTCACTCTTTGCGAATGGCAGAAAACACCTCTGTTAAGGCTCATATTTCCGAGTATACTGCTCTTCTCAATGACATGGAGAGAATTGGTATTAAGGTGGAGGATGAATACAAGGCCATTGTTTTGTTATGCTCACTGCCCAAGTCATATCAGGGATTCAAGGAGACCATGCTTCATAATAGGATTTCACTCACCCTTGAGGATGTGAAGAGCAATTTGTTAGTCAAGTCCGACATTGAAAATAACTTGACCACATCTGAAAGAAGTAACCAAGATGTTAGTTTGTATGTTGAGAGAGGGAGAAACGATGAGTGAAAACATCACCAAGGAAGAAGTCGTTCCAAGTCTGCGCATAAGAACCTCTCATGTAACTATTGCAAGAAGAAGGGATACATTGTTGCCGATTGTTACAAATTCAAGAACAAACAGAAGGCACCGAAAGGTTCCAGTTCAGGAGAGGCAAATGTAGCCGACTCAGAAGTTGGTGATTTGTTATTTGTTAGAGACGGTAAAGAAAAATTCGATAAGAATTGGGTGATGGATACGGGTGCTTCTCAGCACATGACCCCGAATCGATAGTGGTTTGCCACATATGAGCCGACTAATGAAGATGGAGTCCTTTTGGGTAATGATCATCTGTGCAAGGTTGCAGGTGTTGGTACCGTGAAGATCAAGTTGCATGACGGGGTTACCCGTACTTTATCGGGTGTGAGGCATATCTTGGATTTGACGAAAAACTTGATTTGTTTGGGCACTCTTGAAGATGTTGGCTGCAAGTTTCAGAGTGAAGGTGGAGTCCTTAAGGTGTCAAAAGGGGCTCTCACCTTGATGAGGGCAAAGAAGGTGTGTACTCTTTATTTCTTGGAGGGTACCACAATCATAGGCTCGGCTGTCGTTGCTAGCTCTACCTCGGAGTTTGACATTACCAAGCTATGACACATGAGGGTGGGACATATGAACGAGCGTGCCATGGCAGTGATTTCAGCATTTTTGCTATTTGTCTCTAAAAAATAATAATAATAATTTAGTACCGGCCATTTTCTGGTTGGTACCGAAAAAATGAAAACCATTTAGAAAATGCCAAAATTTGTATATGTAAGAAAATAAATAAATAAATATTAAAAATAAGAAATGAGTCAGGAGAATTTGAAAAATGGAAAGGCAGGTGGGTGCCATGGCGTCCAGCAGGGACGCCATGGCATACTCAAACCCATGGAAAAAACGAAAAAAAAGAAGAAGGAAGGGACGCCATGGCTCAGGCTGACCCAGAAAAAAAGAAAAAAAAATTAAACGGGCCGCCATGGCCCAGGCCAGCCCAAAACGAAATTCAATTTTTTTTTATGCTATGTTCAGTGAGCAATCCAATAATTTTGATCAGATTCAAAATTCATTTTAGAGAAAATGGCTACATGGAGTTTTGTGTTCTTTATATCAAAATAAATGTATGAAAGTCTAGTTTTCAGATAATATAATTTCTCTATACAAAAATATTACAGATTAGTACAATTTTAGCGATTAATTGACAGAGGTCAGAAATCAGAAAAGCTGAAATTACAGTGAGCAGTCCTATAATTTTGTATAGAGCGAAGTAGTCAAAAAAGTTCAAAAAATGAATGCATTAAAATTAATTTATGAACATTCTAATTTTGACTGCTTGACTTTATACTAAATTAATTCGAAAGTTTTAAATTTTTACATGTAAACACATCACTCATAAAGTAGATGAGTTTCAACGGTTCGAATTCCTCATTTGAAATCAATCCAATAAATTTTAAAGTTGAGTTCAGACGAAGACCTGTGAACCTAGGAAAAGCCTAGTTTTACTCCAAACTGTATCTCAAATTCTAACATTTGTCTTACTAGTTATTAGATTGATAGGCTAGAGGCCTATGTCTTTAGGCTTGAAAATGAGTAGGCCCATTTGTAACAGCAATTCTGTAAATTTCGTATGGAACTGCGGGCCCACTTTAGTCTAACCTAATATCTAATGGCTGTATGGTAATTCTCTATTCTAGAATGGCAATACTATTCTGCATGAAGGTATTGTTACCATAAATTTATTATTTAGAACAACACTAGATATAATGAGGTTGGAATAGCAGAGAAGGAGGAGGGAATCAGGGAAGTGATGCTTTTTGTCAGTGCTATTTAATTCTTCCTATTTTTTTTTTATTGTGCTCTTTTAACTGCCATTTTTCTAGTATTGTACAGATATTGTCAAATAATGTCTGAATCCTAAACTATTGTATTTTTTTTATTCTTTTGAGTACTATTATGTTTTTTTTTACTTTATATTATTTATATTCAAATAGATATCTTTGTAGGTTCTTAATTAAGTTCAAATTATCTAAATCCTATTTATTATTATTATTATTTTTTGAAAAACTTGACAGGGGCTGTAAAGTGTACAAGAAAAAAAAAATGAAATTCATCTTAATACATCAAGAAAATCTAAAAGGATAAAACTGTCAATAGTTAACAGAATCCGCTCCACATTCTTCCTTCCTGCACCACATATTCTGACACTTTTGGAAGGCTTGGTCTCTTTCCCTCAAAGCACGCCAACTGTTTCGCTGTTTCCAAATTTGCTAGAATGCGGCAGCAAAGAAAACATTCCATGGTTTGGTCTCTTTCCCTAAATTCTATTTATTAATAGTGGTATATATTATCACTTAAGTAGATTATGATCTAATATTAGTGGTTTAGTGCTCCACACTAAAAATTTAAAATAAAATTTTAGCAGGATTTTGATAGGACTGACTATTGGTGCTTTTTTTTTTATGATAAAGAAGACTAGATATGTTCCTTTTATTTTAGAATAAAATAAACAAATAATTCTTAAAATAATACTCATTTATCATTTTGGTCCTTAAAATTTCAAAAAAAAAATTGATTCTTAAAGTATCGCTCTTTTATTATTTTGGTCCTTAAAATGTCAAAAATGTCATTTTGGCCTTTAGAGTTCTTAAATGTATTAGCTTGGTCCTACATACAACATATATTGAATAAAATGATATATATTCATGTATCGTGACGTCATTCAAAATCTATAGCCTGATAAAAGAGAATAAAAAAAAACTTAATAAAGTAACTATTATCATTCATAGTCCATTTTTTACAAAATAATTACTGTACAAAAAGATCATTCTACTTCAGAAATCATAAAAAAAAAAAAAAAATTGAAGCTGCAGTTCAAAAAATAGATATAACGGCAGGTAAGATAATTTAATTCAGATATGTATGAAAACTTGTGCTTAGTCCAGTCTTTAATTATAGCCAAAAAAAAAATTAGAGTCCGGATGCGAAGATTTGATTGGAACAATCAACACCGTGCAATCTACTAGGAAATAGTTTTAGAGCTGCTGGTAATGCTTGCCGTTTGCTTAATTCCTTGCTCAAATATTTATTTTCGTTTTAATGAAAGACATTAAAATGGACAATTTAATGGTCACTATTATTAACCGTCTTATACATTTCTTAAAAAAGGTGAAAAGTTGCTTTTATGAATGATCGGTTTGAACAGGACAAGTGGACTTTAGTAGAGTCAACTAATAGGATATTCTTTAATTTTTTTATAGCAAAAGAAACGAGAAAGAACTAAAATTTACGATTATTACGTCCTCAATGCAATGTATGGTGCCACCATAAGCGGAAGTGTGGCAGTTATATGGCTGCGCATGCGAACACGTGCAAATCTTCCCTCAACATTAGCTTACCAGTTGGCAAATTGGGGTAGAAATTGTGCTGGGATTAGGAATGGGTATGATGTTCCATCTGATTGGATAGAAGGAGCACTGTAAGCCTACGGGCGTGAAATCACCAATATATATATATATATATATATATATATATAGGAATTGGCTACGGTGCTACGCGTAGCATAGAGGGCCTCCGTGCTACGGCTCAATATTTGAGTTTTCAAAATCATAACGGTCGATCCGAACCGTTCAACATGATCTCCATACGAATATGTACTTGCAAACCAAATTTTTCATTTTTTAGAATTTTTTTACTATTTTTTTAGATAGGTAGAAAATCACTTGATATGAATGGTATATAATTTTTAGATCAAGTGATTTTCTACCTATCTAAAAAAATAGTAAAAAAATTCTAAAAAATGTAAAATTTGGTTTGCAAATACATATTCATATGGAGATCATGTCGAACGGTTTGGATCAACCATTAAGATTTTGAAAACTCAAATATTGAGCCGTAGCACGGAGACCCTCTATGCTACGCGTAGCATGCTAGCCATTTCCTATATATATATATATATAGATGAGCTATTGTGCTTTGCAAAGTAAAGCCAACGATTTACTTCGGACTAATTTTCGAATTTTCAAAATCCAAAACGTCGATCCGACAGTTCAAGTTGATCTATATATCATACTTCCTTTATCCTGAGCCTCATACTCTATAGTTTATGTGGTGCTGGCTATCTTATCCAGCTTTTTGGTGGAGCAGGACCTCTTATCCATCTTTTTGCCATAACCTCATACTCTATAGTTTATGTGGTGCTGGCTATCTTAACCAGCTTTTTGGTAGAGCAGGACCTCTTATCCATCTTTTTGTCATAACCTCATACTCTATAGTTTTGTGGTGCAGACTATCTTAACCAGCTTTTTGGTGAAGCAGGACCTCTTATCCATCTTTTTGCCATAACCTCATACTCTATAGTTTTGGGGTGTAGGCTATCTTATCCTGCTTTTTTATTGAAATGTGCTTGCAGACCAAATTTTACATTTTTTGGAATTTTTTTACTATTTATTAAGCCACTTTGAAAATTGCTGATCACATGGTCCAGAAAAAACAGTGCAACAAAATTCTGGACCATGTGATCAGCAATTTTCAAAGTGGCTTAATAAATAGTAAAAAAATTCCAAGAAATGTAAAATTTGGTCTGCAAGCACATTTCAATATGTAGATCAACTTGAACGGTCGGATCGACGTTTTGAACTTTGAAAATCCATCTCTCTCTCTCTCTCTCTCTCTCTCTCTCTATATATATATATATATATATATATATATATATAGAGGAGGGATCCAATTACACCTTTTTTGGTGACACATCATGACACCGTTTTTTATATAGGTCAATTTTGCGATTTCAAAATTCAAACAGTCGATCCGAACCGTTCAACATGATCACCATATTAAAATGTACTTGGAGATCAAATTTTACATTTTTTTAAATTTTTTTACTATTTATTAAGATGGTTACAAAATCGCTGTTTTTCAATGGTCTGAAAACAACGATTTTTGTAACCATCTTAATAAATAGCAAAAAAATTCAAAAAAATGTAAAATTTGATCTCCAAGCACATTTTAATATATCCATCACGTTGAACGGTTTGGATCGACTATTTGGACTTTGAAAATGGTAGGTGTCAAAGTGTGTCACCAAAAAAGGTGTAATCGGATCCCTCATATATATATATATATATAGAGTAGAACTAGGGTGCTCCTAAGCTCACCAAGCCCTTCGTGAGCGCGACTCTAAAACCAATCGAATTGACTTCAAACGACATTTTCAAACCGTTAGATGTTCAATCTATATTAAAATGTGCTTGGAGACCAAATTTTACATTTTTTGGAAATTTTTTACTATTTATTAAGATGGTTTGAAAATCGCTATTTTTATTAAAATTATGCACCATTGGAAAACAACGATTTTCAAACCATCTTAATAAATAGTAAAAAAATTTCAAAAAATGTAAAATTTGGTCTCCAAGCACATTTTAATATAGATTGAACATCTAACGGTTTGGAAATATCGTTTGAAGTCAATTCGATAGGTTTTCGAGTCGCGCTCACGGAAGGGCTTGGTGAGCTTAGGAGCACCCTAGTTCTACTCATATATATATATATATATATATATATATATATGAGGAGGGATCCAATTACACCTTTTTTGGTGACACATCATGACACCGTTTTTTATATAGGTCAATTTTGCGATTTCAAAATCCAAACAGTCGATCCGAACCGTTCAACATGATCACCATATTAAAATGTACTTGGAGATCAAATTTTACATTTTTTTGAATTTTTTTACTATTTATTAAGATGGTTACAAAATCGCTGTTTTTCAATGGTCTGAAAACAACGATTTTTGTAACCATCTTAATAAATAGCAAAAAAATTCAAAAAAATGTAAAATTTGATCTCCAAGCACATTTTAATATATCCATCATGTTGAACGGTTTGAATCGACTATTTAGACTTTGAAAATGGTAGGTGTCAAAGTGTGTCACCAAAAAAGGTGTAATCGGATCCCTCATCTATATATATAGAGAGAGATGGGCTATTGTGCTTTGTAAAGTAAAGCCATCGTTTTACTTCGACTTACTTTTTGGATTTTCAAAGTCCAAAACGTCGATCCGACCGTTGAAGTTGATCTACATATTTAAATGTGCTTGCAGACCAAATTTTACATTTTTTTGAATTTTTTTACTATATATTAAGCCACTTTGAAAATTGCTGATCACATGGTCCAAAAAAAACAGTGCAACAAAATTCTGGACCATGTGATCAGCAATTTTCAAAGTGGCATAATAAATAGTAAAAAAATTCCAAAAAATGTAAAATTTGGTCTGCAGGCACATTTCAATATGTAGATCAACTTGGACGGTCGGATCGACGTTTTGGACTTTGAAAATCCAAAAAGTAAGCCGAAGTAAAACGATGACTTTACTTTGCAAAGCACAACAGCTCATCTATATATATATATATATAGTGAGTGGCTAAGCTCAAAACGTTTGCACCAAGCCCTTGGTGCAAACGAATTGTTTTCGGATTTCCAAAGTTCAAACGGTCGATCCAAACCGTTCAAGTTGTTCTCCATATTGAAATGTGCTTGGAGACCAAATTTTACATTTTTTGGAATTTTTTTACTATTTATTAAGCCACTTTGAAAGTTGCTGATCACACAGTCCAGAATTTTATTGCACTGTTTTTACTGTTCACCCGAATCAGCAACTTTCAAAGTGGCTTAATAAATAGCAAAAAAATTCCAAAAAATGTGAAATTTGGTCTCCAAGCACATTTTTTAATATGGATTAAATATCTAACGGTTTGGATCGACCGTTTGGACTTTGCAAATAGGAGAACTAAAACGTTTGCACCAAGGGCTTGGTGCAAACGTTTTGAGCTTAGCCAGTCTATATATATATGAGATGGACTAGGCTAAGCCATGGTGTAAAACGACTTGGTACTCCACGCCATATCTTCATTTTCAAAGTTCAAATAGTTGATTCGAACCTTCCAACATGTTCTTCATATTGAAATGTACTTGGAGACCAAATTTTACATTTTTTGGAATTTTTTTACTATTTATTAAGCCACTTTGAAAATCTGAAAATCCGGGTGAACAGTAAAAATTTCTGGATCGCCGGATCAGTGATTTTCAAAGTGGCTTAATAAATAGTAAAAAAATTCCAAAAAATGTAAAATTTGGTCTCTAAGCACATTTCAATATGGAGAACAACTTGAGCGGTTCTGATCGGTAGTTTGGATTTTCAAAATGAAAATAATGAGGCGTGGAGCACCAAGTCGTTTTACACCATGGCTTAGCTAAGCCCAGCACATATATATATATATATATATATATATATTAGCTTACCGAACAATTATTTTTCTGTTTAGAAACTAAAAAAAAAATCAAATTATTGAAAATAGAGAGGTGTAGAAGAATCTTCACTGCCAGTGAAAAACCAGTGGCACTACTAATTATAGAGATTAAGCGTGAGATTTTCATGTGGTACAATATTGGATAGAGGAACAGTGCGAATATGTATCTTTATTTCTTTCTTTTTTCTTCTTCGTTTTTCTTTTTCATCTCTTTTATTTTCTTTTGTAATAAATTGACACTTTTTGTATCTTTATTAATGAATAGAATCTAGAAGCTTGACCCTTCACATTTCTTTTTAAAAAATGATGGATAGTTTGTTTCTTGATAAATAGATGATGTATCAATGGTTTGTCTCATTGGCCTCTTTCAAATTGAGCCCGAGTAGAAGAGAGAAAATGAAAGAGAGGAGAGGGTAGGGATCTAAATACGTGTCGCGTCGTGACTAATCACGTCATGATCAAATTTGAAAAAATAGTCACGGCACGTTAGTCACGCTATGACTATACGTGACGTGTCCAAACGTGACGGGTCACGTTTAATTATTACTTTCATAATTTATGATTGTTTATTCAAGATTCATCATTCGATCAAGATTTATGGTCCTAATTACATGTGACTTGCGCAAACACGTGTTGACGGTGCTGTACCGTGCTGTGACCAGATCTTTCACGTGTTGTGTCGTGGCAAATTTTCAAAAAATGGTATCATCATGCAAATGGTCACAACACGAGACACACGAGTTCCGGCACGTGACCGGCGCACGTGTCGTGCCGTGACAAAACCGGTCACGCCGTGACTTTTTAAGATCCCTAAGAGAGGACATGCATATTTCATAGCACCTATTGGATCAAATCAATAATTTAGTTTTTGAATTTTCAAAGTCAAATACATGCTCTAATTCCAAAAAAAAAAACTCCAACAGAAACATATCATTTAGTACGGTTTCATCAATTGAATCAAAATAAAAACAATCCATCTTATTTATAAAAACAAGAATAATTATTTCAGTACCCACGCTACAGTATCCGCATTGTACCCGCACTGTACGCGCTACAGTACTCGCACTGTAAGCGCACTGTACGCGCTACAGTACCCGCACTGTTATTTTAGGAAAATTCATGTATCATATGTAGTTCATTGTATAGGTATAAATACTTGCCCTGTTTGAGCTATATACTTCACAGTGTTACTATTAAAATTTGTAAAACAAAATTACAGTTTTGGAACAGTTGCGGTCTCCACAAGCAGTTATGGCAGTTTGAGTGGTCCCCTAATACGGGTACAACATGAAAATTTTACAAAAAAAGTGTGGGTACAGTTATTTAAGGAAAATTCATATATCAGAAGTAGTTGATTGTATAGGTATAAATACTTGACCTGTTTGAGATATATACTTCACAGTATTACTATTAAATTTGGAAAACAAAATTACAGTTTTGGAATAGTTGCGGTCCCCACAAGCAATTATGGCAGTTTGAGTGGTCCCCTAATGCGGGTACAACATGAAAATTTTACAAAAAAGGTGCGGGTATAGTTATTTTAGAAAAATTCATATATCAGAAGTAGTTTATTGTATAGGTATAAATACTTGACCTGTTTGAGATATATACTTCACAATATTACTATTAAATTTGAGAAACAAAATTACAGTTTTGGAATAGTTGCGGTCCCCACAAGCAGTTATGGCAGTTTAGGTGTGGGTACAGTGCGGGTACTGTAGCGTGGGTACTCATATCAGCTTCCTAAAAACAATTGCATGAGGAAACCCTTTTATTACCATCATCATCATCATCATTGTAGTCATCAGGTCCATGGTTGTCAATTATGTTAATCATGTTTATTTCAGTTGTGGGTTAATTTATGTTTTGAATTCCCCTGATTCTGGGTTCCTAGATTCAAGACCATTGATTCATGATTCTCCAAATGGATATACAATTCCTAGATTCATGATTAAAGATCATTGATTCATGATTCTCCAAATGATTTCCCATGGCAAAATTGTACTTTTTCGGATCTCACAATTTGTCCCCTCACAAATCCAATTCATAATTTCTCATGGCAAACTACAAACATGTCACTGCTAGGTAAGATTACCCGGAGGAGGGGTGTCCAATAAACATCGCACTAAATTTGATTCGATGTGGGTCGAAGTCATTCATCCTTATCAACATTTATGCGCATTTATCCAATAAACATCGCGCTAAATCATTCATCCGTATCAACAGCATTTATGCGCATTTATCCACCTGAATCTTTATTATGATCGGACGGAGCCCATTGGACTGCCCCCAATTCCAAGATTACCCCTTCTGAACGCAATTTGATTGGCGGCACCTTGATCCATGGCGCGCCTTTGCTTTCACTTAATTTACTTACTACCAAAATACAAATTAAGGTGTAACTGATTCTTGGATTAACTTTAAGGTTGCAGCACATGTTTGGAATCTCGATAGACTTGGCAATGAAGCATGGTGGAGAGACAAGATAGTTTACTAAAATTCAGAAGCAATCAAAACCTAAACTCTTTATATACTTCATCACTTGCAAATGTACTAAAACCCAAATATGCTTTGTTGATTGATCGATGACTTCGCATTCAATTCAGTCGGCAAATCACATTATTTCAATTACTGTTATGTCAACTTCAGATAAGGCGAATCCCATTTATTATTATTATTCCTTATAATTCAATTTCCCGAGGATATATAAAGTCCAATATTATGATGCGGAGCAAATCGTCGAGAATTTTATAGCCTGGTCGACAAAAAAAAAAAATGTCGAAGAAATCATAAAAATGAAATTCGTATTTCTGGAAACTCTCTTTTGGACGTTAAAAATTTCTTGCGGACTTAACAGAGATTTCAACTCAAATTTCTTTTTCTGTCTTTTAAATAATTATTTGTATTTTGTGTTTTTTTCCGAACCAAAACAGTCCTATAAAGAATGACTAGATGTATTTTTTTCATATTATCTAGAAAAAACTATTTCTCTCTTTTAAATATAATTAAAAAATGATTATTCTCACTACTTATTGCGTCATATTCCATTACCAATCTACCATCTGGGACCATCGCACCTTTCCTAGAGCTTAAGCAAAAAAAGATATTCAAACAGTAACCGGAAGCCATAGAAGTTGATTTAGTGGAGCAATAAGAGATTCAAACAGTAACCGGAAGCCATACAAGTTGATTTAGTGGAGCAATAAGAGATTCAAACAGTAACCGGAAGCCATACAAGTTGACCTCCAAACATTGAGAGAATTCACTAAATATTTAATACTCAATCATGGCCGTTGACCTCCATCTATCAATAAAAAAAATAAAGAAGAGTACTGGTATAATGTCCCCAATAGTGCACCCTCAAAATACTCATTAGCACCACACTATGTATGTATTACATCACAAAGACTTGTTATCTTCACGTTAGTATAATTAATATGCCAGTGATTATTTTTAACAAATAAAGTTCATCATTTACGAAATCAGAACAATTTGGGGCTGTTCATGAGGTGCGCAAATTGTTATCAGGAAAAAAAATATATTAAAGAATAACTTGTAAGTTTCATCACAAAATTCTGAGGCTAACAAAAATAATGAAGAATTGCTATCGCTGTCTTGCCACAATGCATGGTGGCAGCATGAAAGAGGCAATTTTCTAAAAGGATGGAGGGCATGAAGCATGCCATCAACCCGTATAAACCCTATAAAATGGAACACCATCCCGAAAGCAAGAGCACAAAACAAAAGCAAACTACATCTGAAAAGATTTAAATCGTAAACATGAATAGTAACAGGGCGGCAGGCCCCTCTTCCTCACGGTCTTCAATGAATGATATCGACAAAGCAATGGTTCTCAAACTAATGAAGATATTTTTGGCACTGGTATTTGCTGGATGGATTTTTGTCTGGACCATAAAGCCGACGAGTACTTTTAGAAACACCTGGTCGCCAAAGCTTAATGCCGATACCAACTCTACTTACTTCGGAAGACTAGGTTTTAAACCTTTCCTTCTAATATTTGATGTTATATATATCATATATGTATCTCCAAAGAAAAGATAAGATTTTGTTTTTCTTATGACAGGGACCAACATTTTGATCTACGCATTTCCCATCATGTTCATTGCGGTTCTTGGGTGCATTTATCTGCACTTGAATGAGAAAAATGGTGACAAAAACAATCACGGGTATATACATCAAACTGTTAACAGTCTTACTCTCTGATTTACTCGAGTCTAAGTACGTGTGGAAGTGCATGAAGAAATGATCATGTACTAATTAGTCTTTCGTGCTTTAATTTTGTCTCTTTTTTCGACAGAAGCAACAGGTTCAGTTCATCTCTGGCAGCATGGAAGAGGCCAGTACTGATAAGGGGGCCACTAGGAGTCGTTTCAGGAATTGAACTGACCTTCAGCCTTATGTTTCTGGCACTTTTGGTATGGTGCTTCACGACATATTTAAAGGTTTCCTTCGCCAACTTGAATGTTCATCATTCAGAGAAAGTGTAAGAGATCACTCTTCTTGAGTTAGTAAGATGCTAGATAATTAACAACTAATCCAACAAACAAAAAGAGTAATATTGATATTATGATATAATGCAGATGATAATGTTTTTGTTTTGGTCGAAGGAACTAAATAATTAATTAGTAGCACATGAATAAATATTATGCATTTAACCGAGCTATCAAAGGTTACAGCTTAAGAAATCTGTTAACATATTTTCATTCAGGTGGCAAGCTAAGCTGGATAGCGCAGCTCTGCGATTAGGTCTAATCGGAAACCTATGCTGTGCTTTTCTATTCTTTCCTGTTACAAGATGTTCGTCTCTTCTACCGTTGGTTGGCCTCACATCAGAGTCAAGCATCAAGTACCACATTTGGTTGGGACATATTGTTATGGTGCTATTTACCGCTCATGGTGTCTTGTACTTTATCTTCTGGGCTTCCACAAACCAATTAGATGAGGTAATTGTGGTTAAATACCACTATAATAGTAAAATTATATATATTTGTAATTCCTTTTAAGTTGTTCATCGTATTATAAATTACCACACATTTGACAACATAAACTGTCTTGTTTCTTCTTATGCATGTTATAGAATAGTAACAGTTTAATTTATCATCTACGAATAACGATTGCACCAAGAAACCGATAATTTGTTTTAGAATTAATATGGAACAAAAGGTCGCTATGATTAAGAGAATACCATATATTAAGTAAATCCTTTATGAACATTATGGTAGACATAAATTTTATTTTTCTGTAATAATTTTAAAACAGATGATAAAATGGAGCAAGACTGATATTGCTAATGTGCCTGGAGAGTTAGCCTTGCTCTCAGGCTTCATCTTGTGGGCCACCACCTTTCCTCGCATAAGACGCAACATGTTTGAGCTCTTTTATTACGCGCACCATCTCTACATCCCATTTTTCTTCTTCTATATGCTTCATGTAGGCATCAGATTCATTTGCCAGATTCTCCCAGGAATTTTCCTGTTTATGATTGACCGATACTTACGGTTCTTGCAATCACGAACCAAAGTGCATCTTGTGTCAGCGCGGCTTCTCCCATCCGAAGGGATTGAGCTTAATTTCTCCAAGAACCCAGGCAAGAAGCTCTCTTAACTTGAGAAAGTACATAATTCACCTGGTTGCGAGGTTTTATTTTATTAATTTGCACAATTAGGCACATATATTGAGGTTAATTGATAATCTTTGAGGTCAATGAATGTTGACAGGTTAATATTTTACTTACTGATTAGGAACTTCCGATATAATAGGCCTCATCATTAGTTCTTTAGATAAATAATTATGGACTGAAATTATTTTTCAATTTAGTCATGCAGCAAGTATAATTGATAATGTCATATGCCCTATGTAGGATTTAGCTACAATCCGTTGAGCACAATATTCATCAATATTCCGAGTGTTTCACGTCTCCAATGGCATCCATTTACTGTTTCTTCGTGCAGCAATTTGGAACCTGAGAGGCTTAGTGTCATCATGAAAAAAGAAGGAAGCTGGACTCAGAAGCTGTACAGGACACTTTCAGAACATGCCACTCTCGACAGCCTTGATGTCTCAGTTGAGGGGCCATATAGCCCAATCTCGGAGAATTTCTTGAGGTTCATTACAAACATATATATTTTCTCTCTTAAGATTTATCGTAGTATTTCCAGTCATGGGTTTTAAAAATATTATGTTTCTGTAGGTATGAGTCAGTGGTGATGATCAGCGGTGGTAGTGGCATCACCCCTTTCATTTCAATCATACGCGAATTCATCCACCGAAGCAATAGTCTTAATATCCCAACCCCAAATCTCCTCTTAATTTGTGCCTTTAAGAATTCAATGGACCTCACAATGCTTGATCTCCTCCTACCAGTAAGTGGCAATGTCTCTGACCTGTCACGCCTAAATTTAAAGATTGAGGCTTACGTAACAAGAGAAAAAGAGACTCCGATCAGCAATGAACAGACAATGATCCGTACAATCTGCTTCAAACCGAAACCATCTCACATGCCAATCTCTCCAGTCCTTGGTCCAAACAGCTGGCTCTGTTTGGCTATCATAATCTCTACTTCCTTCGTTGCTTTTCTTATACTAATTGGCATCCTCCAACGGTTTTACATCTATCCGATTGACAAAAATACAGGTCATATTTATTCAATGAGCTCGATGGCAGTTTTGTACCTGTTGGTCATGTGCACCTGTATTGCGGTTGCCTGCTCTGTCCTATTCCTCAAAAACAAGAGGGAAAACATGAAGGGGGCAAAACAAATTAATAGCTTGGATTTGCCAACACCTATGACTTCCCCTAGTTCATGGTACCATTGTACTGGTAAAGAAGTGGAGAGTTTGCCGCAAGAATCGCTGGTTAAAGCTACAAATGTGCACTATGGCAGGAGGCCTGACCTAAAGAGTATGCAACTTTCACCTTCTAAGCACACACTATGAAACACTTATTTTTTTTATGTTATCAGAATCATCCTTTTTACTGTGTAATGCAGTGATTCTACTGGCGATTGATGATGAGAATGTTGGAGTCATGGCAAGTGGGCCCACTGGGTTGCGTCATCAAACGGCGGCTGTCTGCTCGTCAGGGCTGGCTGATAATCTTCACTATGAATCCATCAGCTTCAACTGGTGATAAACAAATGCCAGAAAGAGTGTGTGTGCATGTTCAGTTGCATGTCCAGAAACAATTTGTCTTGTTGGTTTGCATGTGTGAAATTGTCGACAATCCTGCATCTGTACAAATAACGGAGATGCCATGGACACAAACCATAGCATCATGCATCTGATCTTCTTTTTTTCCTGTTTATTTTTGTTTCTTTGTGGTTTAAACTGTTAATATGTATTACTTGTGTTAAGTGATTTTTAGTCTTGTTTGGAAAGCTTTGGTGAGTCATGCCAGATATAAACGCAATTGCAAGATACAAAAGCTGATCTAATTCTTTCAATTATATAATATAATTACAATGTGTTTGGATGAATCGTGAGGCTAGCGAGGCTAGCTCATAAGGGTTAGGAATAGCCGCTAACCCAACATTGTGTTCAACATTGTGTTAGAATAGCATAGTCACTAACCTGAGAGAGAAAACATAAGGAGTAGTGTCCAAACATTCCGAGTTAGCATTGGGTTAGCGCTGTTCATCGCACTACCAATGTTAGTAAAAAAGTTTCCATCTAAAAAGAAATTACACTAACAGGAAAATATATATGTCATACTAACATAACAGCATCCTTCTAGATTTCCAAATAACAATATTTACAGGTGAGCAAGACTAACCCGAATTCTCCTAGCCCAAAAACTGAAACCCCTTTTACATAATACCAGAAAAAACCACTCGGCCAGGTGTAAATCACTTGTCGTCTCCATCCTTATTGAACATCTCTAGAAGATAACAAATAACAAATGGGCCTAGAAACGGTGGCAAATGAGGCTTATTAAAAGCAACACACGAGCCGATATCATCACCTCTGACAGAACTTAGTGCATTGAACTCTCCCTTGTCATTCCTTTGTGGGACTGAAACAGTCATAAATCCTGTGTTGCCAAACCAAAATGCTACAATTAGTAAGAGGTGCAAACTGCAAACAGCCCTTCCTTGCTACAGTTGCAGCTTGATCCATTTTGATTGAATTGTGGGGAAGAAAGAAAAGACTACTAGTTACACATTACTCATAAGCAGATATTTTAAATCACGCATTTGTGCAAGAAGTAGGGATCAAATTGCAATTTCTGTTACAAAGAAGAGCTATATTGAAATTCTAACATAAATAAAAAGCTACAGATTAGCTCAACATTACTCTGTCTTGTAATGGCCGGAGCCGTTTTCTTGATTACATTCTTCATGAGTAATTCACTAGTTCCCATAATCCTACAGCTTTTTGTAGCCAAATTGACCTAGTTAAAAAGAACTTTTATCAAAGTTAGAAAAGGATTTTAAAAACAGCAAGAAAACCAAAATTAAAATACATGTTTCTATGGCCACAATCAATCAAGCAAAATTCAACATTAAACTTGATCTCCTGAATCTAAATTAATTGAACTTACAGATCTAGAAGTTAATATCTTCCCAGCTCAAACAAAAAAAAAAAACTCTCTCAAATCAGGCACCCTCCAGACCAAGGTTTCTTTTGTCATCAAAAAGCTAAAAAAATATTTTACCAGACCTCAACCAGCTAGAGACTAATATACATTTCCCAGGTCTAAACAAGAAAATTTTATCTTGTCGCACTATGCGTTATAAATCATATGATCCAACAAAAGTATACAGTGTGCAAATTTACAAATCTAGAATTCCAATTTGATAAAAGCAAGGTCTGCTCCGTTTCTCCCTTGGATTCGAAATTCTCAAATCATTTTTTTTTTCTTGAAAAAGTAGCAAGCTGCCAATTTCATTACGAACAAGATCACAAAGATTCTTAAATAAATACACATCTTAAACCCAACCCAAACAAAAGACAAGCGAAACTACTTGGTAGAGAGCCTGGTACTGTTGAACCCTCACTGATGCCTCTCATTTGACTGCCATACCGCACAAGAGACGAATGCAGCACAAAGAAACACCCCTCAGATTATTCAAAACCATTATTAATTCTCAAATCAAATTAGCCTCTTAATAAATGCACACAGCATCAAAACATAAAATAATATGTCGAGCAATCTTCATGGAAACGACTATCCCCAATCATTTCTCAAATCGCTACGTCTTCCAAAGAGTAAGCAGAAAACGACCACAATAAAAAAGATATAGATACCTGATCGCCTCTTCTTCGCGATGAATAGCCGGTTGCCCTTGCGAATCGTTGGAGTAGCTTTCGATCGATCGAGGAACGAACTCTGAAGCCCAGAACAAAGGAGAAAAGATCGGAAATGGAAAGCGAAGATTCCAGAAATTTCGCGGGTTTGAATTGGATTCGGATGCCAATTATGAGTTCGGACCCAGACCGTCCGATCAGAATCCGCACGAATATTAAAGGGCGCCGTGGATTGTACCTTGAGCCGGATTGGCACGTATTATGATCGGACGGTCCATATCCAAAATCATTTTGAGTTACCTTATAGGTTCCGGACACGTTTGAATTTCGGGTTGCCTGTCAGCTTTTGGACTACGTATTCAAATAATGACCAGAAGGCCCTTAAGTTGTTATATTTTGTTTGACAGTCCTCCAATCATATAAATCATATATTTCTGGCCCATTAAGGCATCAGCGCAAGTTTATGCAGCAGAAAGCCCATCTAGAACTTTATATTTTACAAGAAGATATGAACCGAGTTCAGTGAAAGATAAAAAGGCGGTCCGATGAGCATCGAAAGCAACTTTAATCTGATACTCGATTTTGATCCGCTTTAAGATTCGTGCATACTTCATCTACACAGATCTTAAAGTTTTCCGCGCCAACCGAGACCGAATTGCTCCGACCGAGAATTCGGTCCCATGTCCATCGGACCGTTTCCAATTCTGTAAGGTTCAATATTTACCAACTCTCTTGCCAGAGGATGGAAAATTTGCCATTAAACTTATTTTGAGTTCAATTAATACAAGAATAATAAACCAGCTTTAATACAAGAACAATGAAACAACAGATTACATGTTATTATACATAATTATTATATTTATTAGACCATAAATAAATATTACAAGATGCATTTTTTCCAGAAGCAATATATATTAAAATCAAAGGTTTTAATAGTGTTTATTGCGTCATAGCGGAACAGCTGTAAAAACAATGCTATGTCCAAATAGCGCCGCTATAGCGTGCAATAGCGCGTTATAGTGCCAATAGCGCCATAGCTTTTGTAGTCCGAAAACACTATAGCGCCGCAATAGCGCGTTATTTAGAACCTTGATTAAAATGAAAGTTTACAATCAAAAGTGATATCCATGGTATGCTATGAACTCGGCCATGATCATACCGCACTGCATATGTATTGGCAAAACCATTTTGCCATTATATAATCCACAGAAACCTCTAAATAAAAATTAAAAAAACACACTCTTAATTACACCCATTTGAAAGCTTCATGCATGTGAGCATTTATCTAAAGCTGAGGTCAGATGTCTCCAAAGAGATATCCAAGAGAGGATTGCCCTCCCGGAACTGAATTAACCTTTATCGACGAACGAGCCTGATCGAAAACAAAAAACTACGCAATTAGTTTCATGAGCTCTCAACTTAAAACTTGAAAACAAGTTGTCGACGACAAAGAATCCTAGACATAATTGGAATGACATATATGCACAAGATCATACTTACAGTGTGAAAGTGAATAGCGCTTCGGTCTTGATATTTACGACTGGCACCGTCGGAGCTGATGTGTTGTTGCGGTTTGCCTTCTTGTACTACTTTTGTATTGGTGTTTTCAGTGGTCTGAGGCTTCTCCCCAGCTGGTTTTGACATGACCCTAGTTCTATTTGCTTCCTCTGATTTTTCAAGCTCTTTGGCCTGAACTTTTTGTGCATGTTTTGTGCTAGTCTCATCTTGTTCAAAGAGGTAGCTAAGAGAGCTCTTGCCACCTCCATAGCTCCCACCTCTGCTCATTCTTTTTATTATATCACTCTTGGAGGCTCCCTCTCTTTCTCTCTCTTTTTTTTGGGTTGCTAGGATATGATATATATTATGATTTGGTGGCATATATATATAGTGTGTCTGAGAGAGATGCACAAGCTACATCGATCGTGCATGCGTACACAGTAATGCTGTCGGAAGATAGTATAAAAATTAAATAGGGACCATTAATTTCTGGGAAATTAAGGAATCATTGATGTTACAAACTTACGAACCTAATAAAAACAGTATAATAACTTAATTTTTGCCTTTTTTTTCTAAAAAATAATAGGAAGGAAGGCTTCTATGTTCTTTTGAATATTCACGTCAAAATCTGACCGATTAAATTTATTAAGTTTTTAATCTATTTGTATGAGTATGCAGATCACATAATTTAGATCGGCTTCAGATAAAATTTGCTCAAAGTCCTTTCGACAAAATCTAATTTCTTTATACAAAACGTAAACATACATAATCCACTTACAAATTGTTGAAACTAATTAGGTCCAAATTATGTTTGAAAAGTCCAAAACGTGACTGGACCTTGGACCTAGATTGTAAGAAAATTATATCGTCCTAATTAACCTCTTCCAAATGTTTATACTTCTAAATCTTAAATAATTAAAGCAGGATGAGATTTCATATATACAGCAACATGGTTAGTCTAAACTATGTTGAATTAAGCTTTCTCTGCTTCAAATTGAGAAGAAACATCTCCGTCTATGAATATGATGATATGTGCGTTATATAGAAATTGAATACGACGTTAAATTGTTAGAAATTTATTTTATTAAACTCAAAATTTATGTAAATAAATACTTGTTTATAAATTAACATCGTAAACTTTATCAATTATATATGGAGTTGTTAATTTCTTTAGTTTGTTGATGCACAATTAAATGACATTTATTCTTTTAATTGTTATGAATAGAAACGTTGATGTCACATATTTGAACTTTTATTTTGTTAATATATAGAAACAGTAGGAAATAAATCTGTTGTTATTCTCAAGGAATAACAGGAACATGTTATTCCGATCTCATCCGTTTAAACTTTTCCATGTGCGAATCTCAAAAAAGTAAGTTTTTCATGCACGCATCTCAACTGAAACCAACGGATGGGATCAGAATAACAGGTTCATGTTATTCCTTGAGAATAACAGCAGATTTGTTTCCAGAAACAGTAATAGAATGAATAGCTAGGATTTTAATTGCCTTGAATGCACAGATTTATTGATGCCTATGTTTTTTTTTTTTTTTGTGTGAATGTGAGAGTTGAAGATCAAGCCACTCAACACCTTTTTCAAACACATGTTATTACACCAAAAAGATTTTTCTCATTCGATTTTTAACTCATAACTTCCTCCATCAAAGGACCAAAGGCTGATTCTTATTGATGTTTGTGTTATTTGCCTATAAATAGCACATGACATTTGGAGGGCTATCTATCCTACAATTCACATAACAATTTTCTCTTGCTCTTTCTCTTGACTCTATAATTCATAAAAACAATCAATTTCAATTCTCTCACAAACAATATTATTTTTGCTACCATTTATTTTTTTTCATTTATTTTTTCTATTGACAAAATCTATTTGATCAATACAATATTATTGTATTGATCAAATAGAATTTGTGTTGAAAGAAACTACATCAACCTCTACCACAGTCGTGCCCGTATGTCGAGGAATCCCGGCACAACTTGAGACTGTCTTACCCGATTATTTTTTCACGTAGGACGGAAAGTTGCCTTAGGTCCGCATTTTGCAGTTCCGAGTAATAAAGTTTTTATTATTACTATGTTCTTGATTAAATTTTGAATATAATTATTATTTATTTACTGATTATAATTTAGATTTAAAATTAGTTTGTTAATTATTTTCCAACAAATTTAGGATTGAAACTTTATTTCTAAAAAATTATTATGATAGTCAACAATCAACATAAACATAAATAATTGTTAAGTGACCATCTTTTGACATGTATACTGTAAAACTTTAATAACAATGCATAGTATTTAATTCTGAAAAAATCTCAAAAAAAAAAAAAACCTTCAATTAAACTTGCAAAATTCTGTAGTACTCAGCCAATCACTTTTGTTGTCATGTCCGTTAAGCAGATCAAAAGGTGTTGTTCCATTCCAGACAGTAATTATGTACCAAATCAATAAGCTTGTTATTGTCTGATAAAGAAATGTTACCCACCAGAACCGTAACAGCTACCAACCAGACCCACAACGGAGTCCATATCCTCTGAGGTAACATAATATTTTTGTTTAGATTCGGATCGTTCGATCAAAATACAGGCCAATCTGACTGAGGTGAAATGCACTAATCCTCTTTAACACTCGTGCGGATTTGATCGGTCCGAATCTAAACACAAATATTCTATTACCTTAGGTGACATGAATTCCCCCACAACCCCATGGGGTTTATCCAGTAATATATGTTGAAAGTTACTAATTAAACCCATTAATTCTAGCTCTAAAGAAGCCATTCTCTTTAGTTAGCTCGGACGATAATTAATTATATTATCACTTGTGTAGCGGGTAATTAACTAGAAGAGTTTGTGAGACTTTTTGGAATTTTTTTGTCAATTTCGATTCTTAAAGTGAGTGATAATATTTTTTAATGTTTCCATAATGAATTGCACTTAATATCGCCATTTTCAGGATGCAAAATGTAAAAAATATTTATCTGAAAAAATAAAAATGTTTGCAGTAAAAAGAATGACAAATAACATTCGTTATATATGCATCTTTCAATTTAACCGGGGACAGAATGTAGTGTACATTGAAAAGGGTATTAATAAATTAAAAATTTGTAATTTTACTTGTTAAATTTTATATGCATTACTACTTTTAGTCTCTGTATAAAATAAAATTACACTACACTTAATTTTCTAGTACCAATCTCTCTCTCTTTTAGTCCCATCTCTGAATTTAACGATTCGTTACAAAAACTATAGCACTGGTAGTGCAACAGAAGATAACGTTCTATGACTTTCTGTCATCATCCGAACCAAGCGTATGGGGTAGGATCTTTTACAATGATAACAATAACTTGCTTGAGCATGTCTAGTCAAAACACAAAATTGATTAGAAAGTAAAATGAAGTAATACCTGACGGTCCAGATTGCAACTTCTCAGCTCAACAGGGCCCGTTATATTTTATTTGTGTATGGAAGGGTTTGCTTCACTTTTAATGGTACAGTTTGCACCACCCAAAAATGAAGATGTAACCACCACCGGACCCGCCTCCCGCCATATTTTACATCGATCGTAAGTCAGGACCTGACCTTATATCCTTCATGCGTTACGGTCAATCCGGGATGGTGGTGCGAAGCAGAATTTTCCATTTTTAAAAATATAATAAATATTTTGTCCAAAATGAGGTAGATGCAATTTTTTGGTCAAATGAAATTATATTGTTTTTAGAAATATGATCAATGATTCGATTCTTTTATGCATTTATGCAGGTCTTCAATTTGGTTACTAAAATATCAAAATTTAAAAGAATCCAAAGTTCTGATATTTGTACGCATTGATACAGCTCATAGCATTGTTGTAAAAATCGGTTGTTTAGGTCGATTAATCGTTGGCGGTGACTAAACTGTCATGGATTTTTCCGACCAATCGGCCGATTATTTCCAGTTAATCGCTTGACGGTACCATGTTTGTCCGACGAGCGCATACTGTTATTTACAACACTGGCTCATAGTAGCATTGTGAAAACAACATCAGTACATACAAACATGGTAACAAGATTCGCGAATTATTCGGATTTGAGATGTTGGCGAATCAATCCGCGTATTATTCGGTTTTCCGAATTATTCACGAATTTTACGAATTTTACAAATTATTCGCGAAATTTTTATTTATTTATTTATTTATTTGACTCTCTAAACTGCATGTAAGTATATAAATCTATCCGATTTTTTTCCGAATTATATCCATATTATTCTCCAATCACAAAATATTTATCCGCTGAATCTTTTCCAAATCATTAAGTTGTTACTGTGTATACAAGAACCATCCACAATCAGTCTGCACTCTGCACATAATCAAAGGAGGAAGCATCCAGCAAGGGAAACTACCCAGGTAACTGTAAGCTGCCAGCACAGGATCGAAAACAGCATCAGTAGAGGGAGCAAATCAAACTGAACCCACATCATCTAATCAGGACATTATTAGCTGA
Organism: Carex kokanica; assembly: GCA_025461125.1. Taxonomy (NCBI): domain Eukaryota; kingdom Viridiplantae; phylum Streptophyta; class Magnoliopsida; order Poales; family Cyperaceae; genus Carex; species Carex kokanica. The sequence goes on along the minus strand of JAJGRX010000856.1, from coordinate 2,049,177 downwards.
TCAGAAGCGACCACTTTTACCCTCCAACTGCTATCTCGGAAGGTGGATCTGTACAAGGATCAGAGCTTAACCCAAGAAGAATTATATGGCCCGTATTGGATAACAGCCCAAATCAAAATTTATATTGCCAATCCTACCCTTCTAATATCCTCTTCTTCTTCTTTTTTATGAAACTAATACCCTTTCTTGTATTATTCTTGTGCAGGCTTTAATAATAGGCTGGGCTGAAATTGCACAGATTATTGCGCCATGTTATATATGATTTCGTTGATTCAATGATGTAGCAGTATGGGCTTGCTATTCATGCTCTACTCAAGGAATTCAGATTAACTACAAAATTTAATTTAAATTTGAGCCATTTATTATAACCAGTGTTCTAAATAGCGCGCTATAGCATTTTTGGACCCCAAACGCTACGCTATGACATCAAAATGCGCTATTTGCGCTACGGCCGCTATAGCAGCCGCTACAGCGCTATAGCGGTCCGCTATTTGCGCTATTTGCGCTATACGATATGGGTTTTTTTTTTTTTAAGCAATTTATATGGGTTTTAAATAAAGATAAAAAAAATCTCAAACCGAAATTGAATTTGTTGCTACTTGCTACAAATAAATCAATTTGAAATTGGGAATAGAAATTGAAATTTGAATAGAAAAAAAGTCCAAATCGAAATTAAAATTTGAATAGAAAAAAAATATATTATGTCATGAATCATGATGCTTAAGATATTTTTAATAGGAAAAATCGATAGTTTATGATATTATTATGGATATTTTGAACCGCAATTTGGACTTTGTACGGGTTCAATATGAATATTATAATTTCTTAATTACTTTGGTGTTATTTATTGTTCTATGAGACTTTAGATAATGTTGATATTTAGTACAACTATTGAATATACAAAATGTAAAAAAAAAAAAAAACGCTATTTGGAATAGCTTCCGCTATTCGCTATAGTTTTTTTTTTAGCCTTCCCGCTACGACGCTATAAACGCTATTTAGAACCTTGATTATAACTAAGTCGAATTTTGAAGTTCTTTAATTTTATTGAAGTTGTTGCGTGAATTTCAATCAAGTCCCTTTTTTTCTTCCATGTACGATCTTGTACAAACTAACAAATTAAGTTATCTTAGAGGATCCGTTTTGTGAGGGTGGCTGAATCACTAAACCACATGCACAGTAAATTCAAACTTTCACTACACAAAGTAAAATTCTAACCTCTAAACTACATACACACAATACAATTTATGAGTGGGCTTAATCATATTAACACTTTAAAAGAAAAATTCAATTAAATTTTAATATATATAATTAAAAAAATTAAATTATAAGGGTGGCTAAGCTTCAAGTATAGTAGTAAGCAGTGCTCTTATAGCTATCTTTTCTAAGAAACAAACTTAAGCTGCTGTCTTTCAGCTTGATGCTTATAAAGTGCTTGATCCTGATGGCTTTTCTTTCATTTTTTTTTTTTTTTTTATGAATTTTGAGATGTGACCCAATTTTGGCATATTTCCCTTGTTCTCTGATTTTTAAGAGGATATATTGAATACGTCTCATATCAACAGGGTCACCATTTGACCGGTACTATGGCGACTAATCCAATCAAGATCGCAGATTTTAAACTTATCAACTTCCTCAGTAATATCTTTGCTAAGATGATCTCAGTAGAATTTTAGGCTCAGCACAACAGTGATTTTTTAAAGGATAGTTTATACTAATGAAATTGTGTACCCAATCAATACTAAAGAAAGAGGAGACCTTTTTGAAAGTAGATCTTGAAATGGTCTTTGATTTCATCGATTGGTGTCATCATTTTTAGACTACAGGAAAAAGGAAAATAATGGTCATATTTAATTGTGAAGTAATAACTGAAGTAAATTTCTTATTTCACACTTAAACTGTTAAAGAAAAACTAAAATTGAAGTAAGAGATTAGTCAAATTCGAAATAAGTTGCTCCATCTCTTTCGAATGTATTAACCTACTCTATATTTATTTTGCATGTACAGTCCATTGTTAGAGATAGAGATTCATTCCTCCTCAGTATCTTATGACTTAAACTGTCAAACGAAATGTAAAATATAAGTAAATAGAGTAAATATCTTAATTCTCCTTAAAATTAAATAAGGATCAAAATGATAACAAAAAACTTCGAAACCTTCTATGTCACTAAATATAAAAAAATATAGTTGTTTCCACATATATCTAAAAGATCTTGAAACAATAGGGAAAACGAGAAACAAGGATCAGAATTCAGAACTTGATTTAGAGGTAGGATTTTGAAATACCTAGAGAAGAGATGAAAGCACCTCTGACCAAAAAGAAAAATACATACTAACCTGGCAGTTCCATAATCATGAGTTTTCTTTAATTTTTGTAGCCTTTTAACGCTCTAGAGCACGAGCTAAAAAGGAGATAAAGTTAGAATTATAAGCAAAATATATAGAAATAGTAGTTTTATGCTAAGAAAAAAAGAAAACATACATGAATTTCAAATCAATGTTGTAGAAAACGGTATGTAATTGGCAGATGAACAGATATTGATTAATCTTTTTGTGATTGATTAATTGAATTTTTGCGAATAACTTGACATTTCTATTAATATATACAAACATTCATAGTTCGAAAGAAAATAAGTTATTTGCATATTTGATTTTGAATGTGAACCTTTTTTTATCTAAAAATGACAAAACAGAAATTTAAACATTTGAAATAATAATCTTTTAACCATCTTGAGAATAGAATATGTACATATTTATTATCTTTTCTATTCTCTTTAACCAGATAATAATTTTTAAATCAGTTACATTGTAAAAAGAAACAATCAATTGCAAAAAAACCATTCAAAATTTTTATGAATGTTTGAACTAGTAAAACCCTAAAGAAAGCATGTGAAGTCTAATTTTAGAGCATCTTCATTCCAGCAACTAAAATGAGTTTCTAAATAACTATTAATCACTTTTTAGATACTAAAACCTCTAAAGTTTCTAAAGTTTCACATTCCTGAAATTAATTTTAGAAAGGGAAAATAATTTGAGCAAATTATTTAGTCAGTATGGAGGTTATAAACAAATTTTTAATAAGAAACTTTGTCCAATAATTTATAGATAAGAAACTGTAATACATCTTTGAAATTAGAATATAAATCGCCTCGTCAAATTAGAAATCCATCCGTGATTTTTATTAATATCCAAAGTTAATTACAAAATAATAAAAATGCCCAGAGCCGCTTGGTTTCATTTAAAATGTCCAAACCGGCTATTTAATGGCCGGTCCCCTATTTTTTTTTAGAGACAAATAGCTAAAATGTTGAAATATAATACTAAAAAATTGAATTGTTTTTTTAATTATTTGTTAGATTACTTTTTTTTGATATATAATTAGCATATTTATACTAAAATATGCTAAATTACTTGAAATTATGTTGATTATGCTGAATTACACTAAATTACGCTAAATTACAATAATTATGTAAAATTATGCTAAAATACGATAAATTATGCTAAATTACGTATGAATAGGGCTGATTTTGTGTCATATTTCATAAATCATAAAAAATAGTAAAAAAAATTTCAAAAATAATAAAAATTGGTATTCTGCAAGTTCATTATATAACTAATTTACTGAGCTACGTAGATTGAATAATAGAAATGAAAATCTTTATCAGAAACTTCAACTGAAGTTTTGAGGCTCTTTCCTTTGTTTTTTGGTAATTCTGAATTTCGAAATCCAGCATCATAGGCACTAATGTATGTGTATTTCCGCAAGCTTTCCGAAAAGTGGTCATTTGCTGAAATCGGACACTCGAGCGCCGTTTTATGACCGTTTAAAGTTTCGTCGTCGTTTTTCACCTTATCAGTGAAGATATCATCCCTATTCATACGTAATTTAGCGTAATTTACCATATTTTAGCATAATTTTATATAATTATTGTAATATAGCGTAATTCAGCGTAAATTAACATAATTTCAAGTAATTTAGCGTATTTTAGTATAAATATGTTAATTATATATAAAAAAAAGTAATCTAACAAATATTTAAAAAAATAATTTCATTTTGTATTGTTATATTTCAGCATTTTAGCTATTTGTCTCTAAAAAAAAAATAAGTGACCGGCCATTAAATGACCGGTTTGGATATTTTTAATGAAACCAAGCGGCTCTGGACATTTTTATTATTTTGTAATTAACTTTGGATATTAATAAAAATCACGGGAAATCCATTCAGGAATGTCTCCAAATAAAATAACCATCGTAAGAGCATCTACATCCCTGAAACTCTTAGAGTTTCTAATCTGATGTGGCAGTTGCTAAACCAGTTCCAGGGATGTAGATGAATTTCTTATTTAGCAACTTTGCTCAATAGTTTCTTAATAAGAAATCGTTTATAAACTGTGACGTGGCGAAATGATTCGCTGAGATTCTTTTCTCTTGCAAATATATTTTAATAAGAAATTTTATAACCTGTGACGTGGCAATTAGGAAACTTTAATTTTAATTTCAGAGATGTGGAGGCTTAAAAATTAAGAGAAGTTTAATGTAAGAGAATTATTACTTGCCGACAGGTTGCGTCTCATGCATACGGATACGGATGAGATCATCAAAATCAGAATTTGAATTAATAAGATATGATCTGAATAATCAATAATGTGCAATCTATCGAACTAGTCATTATCAATCAAATTTGACAGCTGGTTACATATCATGAATACTCCATCCTACCATGGATCGAACAACGGAGACAGGAGAATAAATTTGGTCTCGCATGGACCCTATATACATACCATTTCAGAATGTTTTATGAGGCGGATGCAGAAATTTCGTCAGGAGATAAAAAAAAATATCGAATTAGTTTTAAATAGCTAATCAGATTTAAATTCATTAACTAATTGGGTACTCGATAAAAAATAATACTTTAATTTACATTTTCCAATGCTTTAAATTGTAATTTCTGATACTCGCACTTATAATTCTAATTATCAATCAAAATTAAACAAATTTATTTCAATTTTAACCCTAAATTTAATCCGAATTATAAATCAAACATCCAGAGGAGAGTAAATTTTTTTCAGAGAAAGCAAAGTCAATTAGGACCAATAAATTTTCCATTAAAACTCAAAATTCAGGAGACAACTGCCCCCCTAGGACTACCTGGGTCCGCCCCTGGTTTTATCCACTTAAATAAGTTTATGTATGACTAAATATTAACCCTCTGATGATATAAATATTAATATATCGTAATGTAGATCAGTAAGCATTAGTGATATAGATATTGAAACTAGCCTTCAAGCCATGTTAGAGCTACATTTATTTTTAACATATATTTTAACCTTATATGATAGATTGGTTATAAAAATGAGTGATGCTACTTTTCAATGCGCACATAAAGTTTGTATCATTAATTCATATTTTCATTTTAAAATTTAAATTGTCGATTCAAAAAGTTTAACATGAATCTTATATGACAATGTCCTGAAGATAAAATTTTATAATTTTTATAATTTTTTAACTATTTTTCCAAATTTATATTTTTGTGATTTTCTATATATTTAAAAAATAGTAAAACAATTCTAAAAAAAAATAAGTTTGATTAGTAGGTGCAACAGTTTGAATCTGTTTGAACTCTAAAAATAAAAATAAAAATCGACGATGTGAACAAATTTGCGCATGGTAACGGTACTATATCCTCGCTCAACTCTGTATGCTAAAATAATAAGTAATATTTTGAGAACTATTTGTGATATTATTTATTAAATAAAAAGAACCTGGACAATTTATTTAATCAATGGGGCCCGCCACGTAGTACTTTCTTCCTCTCTCGCTTTGCTCACCTTGAATCGTTTACGGTGGAGAACAAATTAGGCCCCATATGGACCCCAGAAAGGTACCTGACCAAGCCCCCTCTCCCCGTATCTCAGTTAAATATCAACCCTCCGATGAGATCATCGAAGGAATCTCATCATAATCTAACAGCAGAGATGTGATCTTAGGCTCAAATTCTCCGCAACTTCGGATGTTAACTATCTTTGTAGAGTGTATAATTTGGTGCCGTGATTTTTATTAATATCCAAAGTTAATTAGAAATTAATAAAAATGTCCAGATTCGCCGGAAATTAATAAAAATGTCCATACCGGTCAGAAAATGACCGGTTTTTATTTAAATAGAGTACCGGCCAAAAAATGACCGGTACTAAATAATTTTTTTTTTTTAGAGATAAATAACAAAAATGCTGAAATCTAACACTAAAAATCGATTTTTTTTTAAAATATATTGTTAGATTACTTTTTTTATATATAATTAGCATATTTATACTAAAATACGCTAAATTACTTGAAATTATGTTAAATTACGTTGAATTACACTAAATTACGCTAATTACAATAATTATGTTAAAATATGCTAAAATACGGTAAATTACACTAAATTACATATGAATATGACCGATTTTGTGCCATATTTCATAAAGCATAAAAAATAGGAAAACAAATTCCAAAAATAATAAAAATTGGTATTCTACAAGTTTATTATATAACTAATTTACTGAGCTACGTAGATTGAACAATAGAAATGAAAATCTTAACTCAAAACTTCAACTGAAGTGGTCATTTGCTGAAATCGGACACTCGAAAGCCGTTTTATGGCTGTTTGAAGTTTCGTCGTCGTTTTTTGCCTTCTCAGTGAAGATATCATCCCTATTCATATGTAATTTAGTGTAATTTACCGTATTTTAGCATAATTTAATATAATTATTGTAATTTACCGTAATTTAGTGTAATTCAGCGTAATTTAGCGTATTTTAGTATAAATATGCTAATTATATATCAAAAAAAGAAATCTAACAAATATTAAAAAAAATCGATTTTTTAGTGTTAGATTTCAGCATTTTTGCTATTTGTTTTTAAATAAAAAAAATTTATTAAGTACCGGCCATTTTCTGGCCGATACCCTATTTAAATATAAACCGGCCATTTTCTGACCGGTATGGACATTTTTATTAATTCCGAGCGAATTTGGACATTTTTATTAATTTCTAAATAACTTTGGATATTAATAAAAATAACGGAATTTGGTGTCCCAAATTAGAAACGTACCCAGTTCCAAAAATCTGTAAAAGTATACACCGAAACAGTAAGCGGCTAAGGAAGAACTATATTCTATATAGTTCGTCCTGTGGAAATGTGGGAAGGCTATGCCCACATCAAATTATTTACACAAATTCACCAATGCTTAAAGTATGAAATATTTCTGGTTCACAATATATCAGTACCTAAATTCTGGATGAGAGCGCCTTAAGTTGGAATATTGTAAGTAATCGTAGAAACGTTGCGTGGCGAGAACTGGTCGCGCTTTCAAGTTGGTGAGATGCTTGGCTATTGGCTGGTAGCGCTTCAAGCAAGGCCGCACATCCAACCACATAAGAAAGTTACGGAAACAAATGGTAGTTAACTAAGGAAGTATGGAAACGAGAAGGAGCGCAAGACCACACGCGCAGTCGGCACCCATAGCATACCTTCACCGGGTCCCGATTCCCCAAGTAACCCAAATTTTGAGTTTAGATCAGAGCCGTCCGATCAGAATCTGGACCAATCCAGCCCGAGGTGAAATGCACGGGAACCCTTTAATAATCGTGCCAGAGCAGATCGACGGTTCGGATTCAAACTCAAAAATTGAGTTACTTTAGGGATCTGAATTCACTCCACCCCCGTCCCACCACAAAATAAATAAACTTAAAAATTATTAAAAAATAAAAGGAGAAAAACAAGTAAAGAGGAAAAAAGGAGGACCAGAGACCAGACCACATACACACAAAGAGCACACCTCGACTTGACACGTTGTCGTCCTAATCCGAAAACCGAATCCGAATCCGAATCGAAATCTCTTTTATGGTCTCTGTTAACCCCCAGTCCGACGGCGGCGGCAGCTCAACAGGCGGCTCGACCGGTGGTGCTTCGTTACTACCTTCGCCTAGGCAACAGCAGCAACAGCAAGGTATCAGCAGCAGCTTAGGCATGGCCGTGCCTGGGACGGTGAGCAGTCCCTCGGCTGCGACACCGCCTTCTGGAGCGGCGGTGGAGGATCTGAGCAAGAAGATCCGTAAGCCTTATACGATTACTAAGTCGAGAGAGAGCTGGACTGAGCAGGAGCACGATAAATTTCTAGAAGCACTTCAGCTGTAAGGGTTTTTATACTCTCTCTTTCCTTTTTAGTCTTAGACTATCAGTTGTTTGATCTCCGTTGTGTTTTTCTGAGTTGGGTTTTGTTTTGGGGGCATTTTGAGGTCTCTTATCGTCAGGAGGAATTGTTTTAATCTTGTCTGTAGATTTTTTTTTGTTAAAATTTGAAGATTCAAGATCCAGTTGGGGAATAGAGGGATCTGGTAATCCAATGCCCGTCTGCTGTAACTTGATAGTTCGTTTCATTTTCCACTTAGGCTAGCAATAAGGAAATAAATAAATAAAACTGCGGTGGCCGTAATTAAAAAGTTGCATTACAGTATTGTTTTGGGATTTCTTCAGTGGCTTAAGTTAACCAAATTTCATATAGCATTTGTCCAATTCTCTGGGCCAATGTATCTGTTAGGGATTATTGTCCGATTGTTATTTTTTGGTTAGTTGTAAAGATTTATTTTAAAAATAATGTGGTTATCTGATTTACCTTTGTGCAGTTTTGACCGTGATTGGAAAAAGATAGAAGCATTTGTTGGCTCAAAGACAGTCATCCAGGTATCCTTCTTATTTCAATCATTACACTAACACATGACAAGATGTTTCAGGTCCCATCAATGTTTCTCAGTACTTAGGTTTTGTGGATATTATTTTTCTATGATGTCAATTGTCAAGTAATGCCAGTCGGTTTATCTGTATGCAATTTAGGCTTACTTTTCCGTAACAAGTTCTAATTGTAAATATGACTTGCTCTTACAGATAAGGAGTCATGCACAAAAATACTTCTTAAAGGTTCAGAAAAATGGGACCAGTGAACATGTTCCACCTCCTCGGCCCAAGCGTAAAGCGGCCCATCCGTATCCTCAGAAAGCATCCAAAAACAGTTAGTATTCGCTTACTTTCACCATTATCGTAAGAATATTCTTTTCTTTGAATTTCCTTTGGAGATTTTAAATATAAAATTGTTGATTTGGTTAATTTTTCAGCCCCTTTATTATCCCAACCTCCGGTACCATTGCAAGGATCGTCGTCATGCGTGATAGAGCCCGGTTTTGCAGCGGTGTCATCTTGGGCCAACAGCTCTGTTCAACCAATTGCTGCGTCTTATGCTGTCAAAGGTACCTCTTTTATAATAAACCCAAATTGATAGCATTACTATGTTCAATAATAAATCAACAATTATTTTGAATGAATTTACTTTGTTGTATGCAGAGGATGGAGGGGGTGGAGAGCTCGGGACAAATAATTACTGTTCAAGTAGTACAACTGATCAAATAAATCAGGCTGCATCACTTCGGGGTTAGTATTTCTGTGAACTCAAAACCCTTCTAGTTCTTTTGAAATATGTAACCATTATTTATATCTGCATAACCATGTCATTCATGGTCAATTCTACATGCTTTTATAATGAGTGAAGGGCTAGAATGCCAGGATGAACCTTCAATTTTTTTTTTTTCAACATTAGTGCTCCAATTATGGTGTTACCTGCTTGTTTTCGCTCACTAATATAAGCATTTACTAACAAACACATCAACTAAACTTAGTCTATATCTAAAAGCATTCTTTGAGCCCAAATTTTAATATGGAGAAACACATCATTTAAGCTTACCAACTTATGGCATTCTCAAATATAATTATTAATAGTACTTGTCTTATAGTTCAATGCTTTTGCTTATTTTTACCATAAATAAAATGATTTTGAATTTTTTAACTGTCTTAATTTATATTCCTTACATGCATTATCTATTGCAACCCAGATTGCATATATAGTCTGTTGGTGAGGTACCTTTATGTCCAGCAAACCGTTTATATTCTGTTTTCCTTGCAGGATGTGGATTTACTTCTATAATTATGCACAAAAGTTTTGCATACTATTAATTGTGGTTGTTAATTATTCTAATTTGTTATTTTTTTCAATCTGTTTGTAAAAAGTTATGCCAGATTTTGCGCTAGTGTACAGTTTCTTAGGCAACATATTTGACCCCAGTACTGACGGCCATTTGCAAAAGCTCAAGGAGATGGATCCTATTGATGTGGAGACGGTATGTAACCACAAGTTCTATATTGTAAAATAATACTGACGTAGGAGCAATTTTAATTCAATTTAACTTTGGTATAGTCGTTAGTAATGTATTGAATTTCTGTTGTGTGTTATTTATGCAGGCTCTTTTGTTGATGCGAAATCTTTCAATCAACTTGACAAGTCCTGATTTTGAGGATCATGTAAGCTCCTTTCTTTTGATACTTGCACTTCTTTAATTCTTGCATTAAATTCTGATCTCAATGAATTACACTATGATTTTTGCATGTTCAGTTGTGTAATTCTGTAAATCATGACCTGATTGTCTAAGCAATATGGTGTAATGCAGAGGAACCTGTTATCGACATATGATGGTTCGAATGAGCTCGAGTTAGGAGCAGTTGAGCGTATTTCAACCTGATAGGCCCGTGAGCCCACTTCCTATATGTAAGCCCAAATTAAAGCTCAGCGATCGCTAGTAATAATCATATTCATATTCCTTTCAGACTAATAACATGATTTTTATTTGCAGAAGAAGGGAACAGGGGGGCCCGTGGAATGAAAATGTTGTGCCGAAATGCATGTATAGTGTATAGTGTATTTTGTAAGGCCATCAATTTTAGGTTTGCCTGAATCGGTCCATTGGAGAGGCTTTTTTGAAAAGAGAGGCCAACTTTGCTCTGTAATGTTTACATATTGAAGGTTTCCATGATGAGATAGTTGATGTTAGATTCATGGAAATGTTAGTAGTGTGCTTCTACTTGCTACTGATGAGGTAGTTGATAGGCTTGTTGTATATATTTTTGTAAAGGCTGATCAAAGCTAAATCCATGATTTTCGGAAAAAATTTCCGTTTATGTGGGATGATAAACTGGTTATCCAACAAAAAGAAAAATTCTGCGTCCTTGACAATTTAACAAGGACGTTGGTAAATTTCTATTAATACTGAAAAGAATAACAAACAAAAAAATAATGCTCGTTCAAATTTCAAACTGTTCTACGTTAGTAATTGAACATAAAGCCCACATACTGGCCATATGGCACGCTCAGGGCACTTCTCGTATTAGGTTTTACTTATCCTCTCTTCTCTAATGTGGAATAGAAGTAGTATCAGTGGATGTAATTGCAGCAGGTGTTTAGGAACTATAGCTCGCAGTTATTAGGTGCTATGCACTTTGTAAAGTTGTAATAAATCCACTAATCAATGAAATGCCTAAGGGCCCTTTTCAACCAACAAAACAAAAATTGAACATAAAGCGGTTTTTTTTATGGCGTCGGACCAACATGGACCTTTGCTAGGGACGGGCCTAGCACAGTTTTTGACTAGTATTTTTTCCACTAGACCCGACGGTTCTTGACCCATGGGCCGTGACAACCCGGACTCTGGCAAAACCGGACTAGACCGAACAAAACCGTGACAACCCGGACCTAACCCGTGGTGGACTGAACGAATTACTTTATACATAAATCATAACGGAAATCAACGGTTGAAATCATAATAACAGGCTCTTTTATTTCTTTACAATAACAACATATTTATTTCCCTATAGATGGACCTCCCGACATTCAATACTAGTGAAAAGATATGGTCACTTGTATGGTTGAATGCTGTTTAGTTTTTACAAAATACATTATCTTCTAAGATCATAAAGTATATGAGATAAATTAAAAAAAATAGAGAATAATTCATATATTATAAGAGTGATGATAAAAGTTTTCTTTTATTCATTTTCCTATCCTTCTATTAAACATAACATGAGCTTTAATATAATTTATTTATGTCTCTTTGATTGAATACGTTATTTTTATTCTTTTCAGTGTAACTAATACCTAGTTTTTTTTAGGAGATAATGCCTAGTTAGTAGTTAACCATTACTGTGGCATTTAATAAAAAAAACTGAAACATTTAATATTTTGCACTCGCAAGTATGTTATTTTACATAGCCGGTTCCAAGTCTGAAATAAAGAAGGAGGGTAACTTTGAAATAATAAAAGTATATAGAGGAGGGCTCAAATGCCTCATTGCTTCATACCCCAATCGTACCCCCAACATCTTTATCTTCAAATTTCAAAGTTCAAACAGACGATCTGAACCGTTCAACATGATATCCACGTTAAAATATGATTGGAGACCAAATTTTATATTTTTTGGAATTTTTTTACTATTGTTTAAGATAGGTACAAAACAAGGTTCTAAATAACGTTTATAGCGTCATAGCAGGAAGGCTACAAAAAAAGCTATAACGAATAGCGTCGCTATAGCGGAAGCTATGCCACATAGCGTTTTTTTTTTACATTCCGTATATTCAATATTTGTACTAAATATCAACATTATCTAAAGTCTCATAGAACAATAAATAACACCAAAGTAATTAAGAAATTATAATATTTATATTGAACCCGTACAAAGTCCAAATTGCAGTTCAAAATATCCATAGTAATATCATAAACTATCGATTTTTCCTATTAAAAATATCTTAAGCATCATGATTCATGACATAATCTATTTTTTTTCTATTCAAATTTCAATTTCTATTCCCAATTTCAAATTGATTTATCTGTAACAAGTAGCAACAAATTTAATTTCGGTTTGAGCTTTTTCGGGTCTTTATTTAAAGCCCATATAAATTGCTTAAAAAAACTCATATTGTATAGCGGCCGTAGCACAAATAGCGGACCACTATCCCCGCTATAGCAGCCGTAGCGCAAATAGTGCATTTTGATGTCATAGCTTAGCGTTTGGGGTCCAAAAACGCTATAACGCGCTATTTAGAACACTGGTTCAAAATTATTGTTTTAAATGATCCACAATTTCCTGAAAAATAGTAATTTTGTACCTATCTTAAAAAATAGTAAAAAAATTTCAAAAAATATAAAATTTGGTCTTCAATCATATTTTAACGTGGATATCATGTTGAGTGGTTTAGATCGTCTGTTTGAACTTTGAAATTGAAGATAAAGATGTTGGGGTGCGATTGGGACATGAAGCAATGGGGCATCTGAGCCCTCCTCAAGTATAATATGATAAAAAAAATTATATTATTTCCTCCTAATATTTATTTCGTTACAAATTTGTATTATTTCATATTATTTGAAACTTTAAAACCAAATTACTTTAAAAAATAAAAAAAAACCAAATTACTTTAAAAAAAGAAGTAACCGAATTACTTTTAAAGAAACAAATTATTTTGATCTTTAAAACCGAATTATTTTAAAACAATAGATTAAAAAAAAAGAATTGAAATGATAAAAAAATGATTCAAGGAATTAGAAAAAGGGGCAGTACCGGATTCGGACAAACCGAATTATTTTTAAAAAAAATAGACTGAATTAGAATGATAAATAATTCGTTTTTTCAAAACAATTGATAAAAAAAAATTGAACCGGATCGGACCGGACCAACCTTTCAAATTTGAACCATCTAACCCAAATCATGTGCACACCCGTGGACCGGGGGTTTAGACTGGACCAGATCGGACCGGTCCATTTGCATAACACTACGTGCAAGCACTATAAAGAGACATTGTAATCCTAGATATAATTATTTTTTCAATGTTATAGCTCTTATGCTGGAAAGTGGATTCCTGTCCCATTCTACCAGTCAATACGCAGTGAGCTTGTAAGACGTGCAACTTGAGCTCAATTGCCAGATTCTGTCGGTCTGTATCAGAAATGTCAATGGGTACCGTACGGGTAAGGTGAAAATATTTTCATATCCATACTTGCGTAGAATTAATAAATAGTCTTTTTTATATTCTATTTTCATCCATTAATTATTAATTTATCCATAACATTAAAATAGTGGGTAACAAAAAAATAACAATAATTATTGAATAAATTGATAGTATATATAATTTAATAAAAAAATTAACAATTCATTTTTTCATCAAATTTTAACTACTTAACTTGATACTAATCATCATCGAAAATATATAAATTTTTGTATTTAAACACATCACTTTTGTGAAGTAGATCAATTTGAACTATTTGTATTTGTGATTTGAAGTCTTTTGAGATTCAATGTCAAGTTAAAAAAACGGTTCAGAGGTAACACTTGCACCTCAGATACCTAGAGTGATAGGGTGGAGGGGAGTGCATTTTCTGCACAACTCAACAGAGTATCTTTTGAGTTTAATGCATCTCAGGCCATATGATGAGGATCGAAGCCAATCCGGCCCACACCTATAACACACAGAGCCCTTCAATATTAGTACAGATCTCAATCAGATGGTCCAGATCTATTAATGCACGTTCAGTTAATGCAGAAGATACGAATTCGGAGGGGTATTGATAATGAATATTGACTATTTTAACACTTTACATGGGTCGCCCGAAATTTTCCCTAACTTAAAAACTCATTACAAAATTCAAATTGTAACAAACTTGCGCAGAAAAGCAAAAAATTATGGCATCTTGTAGATCAAATTTGATTAAAGTCATAGTTTCACAATTTAGACCTAAACGAGTCTTAATTTATAATCATTATGTTAACTGTTCTTTTTCAGAGAGTATTAATAAAAATTTCGGCACAAAAAAAAAGTTCGTGAAATTTATGTTTGAAAAATCCAAAAGATTTAAGCATCTACATAAATAATATTATACGAAATTTCTGTTTCAAAAGCCACCAAAAAATACATATACTTACATTATTTATTTTATAATTTAAAACATGTAAATTACAAGAGACATTTAGCTCAGAAATATGGATAAAATCTCACTGATACCGAAGCATCTCCGAAGTCTGACATGCGAAATTACCATAATTCATCATAGCAATTAATTTAAAAAATATTAAAAAAAAGGTCTCCAAAAACAAATAATTTCAGTCAGAAATTAATTTGAGGTACGAAGTGGGTCATAAATAATCAAAAGATTAGTTTCTCAGTCACAATGTAATCAGAAACACGGACCAAAGTTTATATCATTCCCACCCATTAAAATGATCGAAATAACAGAAGAAGAAAAATTATAATTTGTTGAAATAGCATCAGAGACTTAAATACTAGTAATCACGGAGAAATTACTCCATCATTTTGTTGCAGTATTTCTTCATCATTTGATTCTTTTATTTATCTAATCAAAATGATTTTGGCGAACTTCACAGGGAAAGATCAAAGAAAAAACATTGAAATTTTTTTGTAAAATATCATATAAACCATACATGAATTGATAAAGGGAACAAACTCAACAAAGAGAACAAGCAGCGGAGGCGATTGCAAAGGGAAGTATCTGAGTTTGGTACTCACCATGCGGCTTCGCTTGTGATTATAAATACTAGAGACGAAACCCTAAAATCCTGTTCGTGCGCGACCATCACAAATGGACGGCGAGGATCAACTGCGACGGAAGCTTGATTGTCCAGGCCCGCCGATTTTCCCCCTTTATTGCGGAGATTGTATTTGTTAGATCCGGTCCAATAGATACAAAAGCCCATACCCGGCCCATTTATTCCAAAACAAAAGCCCGTGGGCACTTGAAGCAAATTGCTAGTACTTCGGTTATTTGAATCTAATCGAACTAAATTCATATTGATCTATATGGTTCAGACTTTTGTAATATTTTATTAAAAATTATGGCAGATTAATTTTTAACAGATGGAAAATTAAATATACTGATAAACCAAATAAATCAAGGCATTAACAACTATTATATTAGTGCTACAATTATGCACGTACACTGTATAATTAGTTAGTATTTATATCATTATTTATAAAAGTATATTTTTACCGATTCAGTGTAAGCAAATTACGCGAACTAAAGTCTGATTTATTTAGTGTTCTCAATTAAATTGATTAGTTTGTTCAGTTAATTCTGTTTATATCTAAAAAAACGAAAGAAAAAATAAATCTGATTAATTTCAATTCGAATAAACGAACGAACTCAAGCCCCAACAAGTGCTGAGGTCCTCCATTGTGTTTTTTATTTATGAATCCTAATCTTACAAATTGTACAGTTGCGCCTAAATTGGATGCAAGATCACCATAAATAATATTTACTTGAAAATCTCATTAAAAATATCATCGAAGGCTGGGTTGCTTCAATCAACAAGCCGATATAAATTGACACTAATTTTTTTGAACTCTACAGTTTCTTTTGTAGTATTAGCTTTAAACTTTAAGTATAAGGACTTGTTCAGCTGTCGGTATTCCTATGGGTTTTAATTGAATTTTGGGTTTTTTCCTCTCTTTTTTTCCCGACAGCCGTTCGGAAGGCCCAAAATTTCCCCACAAGTTTCTATCGTCTGTTTCCAATATCGTTCTCTACAGCCTAAAATCATGGGAAAAAAATTTTAAGTCAGAGGGAATATTGTTTTTTCCACCATCGTTTGTCTCACTCTCCTCTCTCTCTCTATTTTTTTTTTTGAAAATCTTGGCAGCGGCTGCCAATTAAATTTTATTGATTGAGAAAAAATAAAACATCAGTACATACTACATCTTGTCCTGACAACACAGAAATCAACAGCAAGGAAAGAAACCCCCCCCCCCCCCCCCCCCCGACTCTGAGTACATCCATTAGCAGTTACCACTACCTACCCTCCTTAGTTCACTTTCCTGTTTCAGCAATGAGCCATCCACTGCTCCGCTTCATACCAGATCTTGCTTGCCAGTACCTGTGGTGCCATTCTCTTGCCTGAGAACACCATGGAGTTTCGTTGCTTCCATAATTCCCAGAGTGCACAGAGTAGTAGTGTGATAGCTTTCTTGCGCCAATTATCACCCCTGTTTTTTGCCGAATTTTTTGAAGCCTCCCACATAGTGCAGAGATCCCGTTTAATGTGAATGAGTTTGAAACCGGCCTTATTACCTAGAGTGTACCAGACATGAACCGCATAGGGGCAGAGAAAGAAAATGTGAAACGCAGATTCGAACGGACAGTTGCCACACAACACGCAGGGTAAGGAGCAGTTCATGTGACGGCGGGTCATGTTGTCGTGAGTTAGCAGTCTATCTTTTAGGAGCAGAAAACCAAAAACCAAAAACCTTCACAGTCGTGAGTTAGCACTCTCCTCTCTCTCTCTCTCTCTCTCTCTCTCTCTCTCTCTCTCTCTGTCTGTCTCTTTTCTCAATTTGTTTCAGCGGGAAAAAACTAGCTGCGCAAGAACACGAGCGAAAAGCAAATAAGAGCTTAGCGCGATAAATGACGAAAGGGGTTAGAGAAGGTAACACATTTTGCTGGAGAAAGACAAAGAACCATGGTTGGAGAAGGTAAACGAACAAAATCTCACAACTTCATTTATTAAATTACTGGAGATGCAATAACTAAAGGGGCTTATCTACACTGAGCCTGTTCTTTACTTTGAATTTGGTAATTTCCCTTCTAATAGATAAGTTCATAAGTGATGATTGATGCTGGATTTTGTGTTTTTCTTTTTTGGGATTGATGCTACGACTTATCTATGCAAGGTGTGCAAATATCTAAGTGTTTTGACATAAATTTTTGAAATAAATGCATGAAATATATGAAGTAATGATTTAGATGTGTATTACTTTGTAATGTAATGTGCACAAAAGGTGTTTGATAAAATGCCTTCTTTGTTACCGAAAGCACAGAGTAAGGTTTTTATTTTATATATCTTACAATCGACAAATTGCTTTCTTTTGATTGATCTTATTAGGTTTCATATTTAGTTATTCTCTTTTTATTATGCCATGTTGAGTCGGTCTCTTCTGTAACTTGTAGGTACCAATGTGCATACATCTGTGTAATACCAGTAAAGCTAAATTTTGTTCTTAAACCATTCTCATTTTGTATTAAGAATACTGTGTACTTGTATAAGGAGCTATGTTTAGGTTTGAGATGAATTTTCAGTGTTGCATTGCAATGTTTATGTTCTTAAAACTATTCTCACTTTGTATTAAGCGTGTGGAGAACATTAATTTTAGCTACCTAAGATTCATTTATTAAATTACATGAAACCAACAGTACCATTCACCCAAGTTAACTACTTGATTGGAGTAAATTTCAATGCAATTATGGTAGGATCCGTATCCTCTGCATTAACTCAAAAGAAATCTTTTGAGTTAATGAATTTCAACCGTTTGATTTTAAACGGAGCCAATCCGGCTCATGCCTATAACATAGGGGGTCCTTTAATATTAGTGCACGAATCTTAAAACAGATCGAATAGTCGAGATGTATTAACTCAAAAGATTCTCTTTCGAGTTAACGCAGAGGATACGAATTCATTATGGTAAACATGAAAACATAATCTTCTATAGTTATTGGATAACAAAATTTTCTTTTGACATGCAGACAATGAAAATGAGGCTAACAATAGGGCATCTTGGAATGAGTTGCAAAAGGCATTCCTAGTGGAATTGCTTGTTGAATTTAATAAACCCGGTACACGTCAACATAATGCATGAAGTAAGATTGCATGGAATGAAATGGCGCGAAGATTCAAGGCAAAGTTTATAGATTCAAGTTTCTCGGTGAAGCAGCTTAAAGAGCAAGAACGCACTCTTAAAAAACAATACAAAACTATACAACGATTGAGAGATCAAAGTGGATTTGGATGGGAGATCAATTTTTTTCTCTCCTCTTTCTTCAACTTCTGGTCGTACTTCAAGTAACAGCGAAAGAGCGCTCTTCTGACTAACAACAGAATTGTATTTGATAGTTATCTTTTATGTGAAATAGCATGACTATTTATAAGAACACTGAAATAACGGGTTACGCAACGCCTCCAATAGGTCATGAGTAAAATTAAAGTAGCATTATTCACAATAATATCTAACTAAATAGCTAACATTGATATACACATGCTGACATGCCAGTTCATTCATTGCTTCTCCCAAATCCAGCGGCTTGGTCTGAAAATTTGCTTCAGTAGCGCCATTTTGGGAACGTTCCAGTGTTCAACATGCCTAAATTAAAATTAAAACTAGAAATTATAGTAGCAGTAAACTTAAATAATAATTGAAAATTATGGTTAAAATCGTATTACTTGCATATTCGGCCTGATTCGGCATCAAAAAAGTATTCCGTGTACCCAGTAGCTAAAAACAAGAAAATAGCCCAATATGAGCAAAAATGTAAGGCAAAGTAAATGTAAAGGCAAAAAATGATCAATTGATACCAGAAAGAATAGGTCTCCAAGGAAATGACATCACACAGCTAAAACGCCAGTGTCCTACTGATTTATCCTGCAGCCATATGTACTTCAAAATTTAAGTAAATCAATTATTAGACAGAGATTATTTAAAAATAAAATAAAACATTACCTCATGGTCCTCCCATTTCATGAGATTCATACTAGATTTTTCTAGCAGGGATCCAAAATTTGAACAGTTCCTTTTAAAACGGTTAAGGCCTCTAAAAGAACCAGCGGGGTCAGCAAATTCACAGTCGTCTTCATAAGCTTTAAGTGTCAAGTTACCTGGAAAAGCCAACATAGTTCATAGCTAAAATATTATAATCTTCCAAGTGAAATTTGTCAAAATGCCCCTTTCTTTAATGGGAAAATTTCTAGTGTACCCATGGAAACTTTTAAAATAGCCAATTTCCCCATAATAACACCTTAATATCCAATATCTCCATAGAAATTTAACATTCGTTCTTTTAGCCCCTTCTATTCATTTAATTTGTTTTTTAGACAAATATACCCCTCCTTTCAAATGGAGATGTCCTTTTAAAATTAGCAATATAATTGAATTTAATCTACTGCAACTCAAGTCTCTTGTGATATCCAGCAAATTCAATACAGTTTCCATCATTCGCCAAATTTTTATTTTAAAAAAAATGTTCTCTGCAAATTATCACTAACAGTTGTGAGTTTATCATGATTAATGGACCCCTTCTAATATGGGCTCATTACATTATATATGTTTGTATTTCTATACCACCTATTATTATTCTTCATGGAAGGTGTTTGACAAAATGTCCATGCCATTGCTATAGTACATGACACAACAGACCCACTCCCACAGCCGAGTGCTATAGTACATGACATAGCGAACCCCCATCGACCTCTCCGTACAGAATCCGACTCTTTCTTCTATTCTCCTCCTTATCACAAATTAATTTGAAATATTGGTTACAATTGGACATGATATGATCGAATTTCCTGATGTAGCACCAGGCTCCCATGGATCGACCATGACCCTCATAATCTATGCCATATACACTGTACCCTGCTTTCGCGAGTGTTAACCTGCACACTCTGTTAAAGTCTCTACATTCCATCCGATACCCATGATAGAGGAAGACAAGAGCTTTAGGAGCAGAGAAGAGCGGAACCCTTCTACATGTAGAGAGCTGCACATCTTGAATTTCTGATATATTCCTCGCGATAATCCTCCTCCATTTCTGATCATATAACTCTAAGCTTTCAAGTATAAACAACCCAGAGAGAGGGAGAGATGATTTTGAAGATGAACACAGTGGATCCCTTAAAGAGGAGTGTGCAAGGAGGACATGCGCCAAAATTAAAACCATTACTCTCTCTCTGGGACTCAAATTATCATACTAATTGATTTCTTTAATCTGTATTGGATTTACTGTGGGGAGGCATAAGGCTGAGCATGGCTTTGTGACAGGATCATCAAAAGATTGCGTAGGTTGTGATGGAAAGTGCAGGTTAAAGAGACAGTAAGCTACTCGGTCCTTAAAGGCGAAGTTGAGGTATCTCAGAGAAGTATTGGTGCAAAGAGGGTTTTGTGCGCCTATCTACCTCTAATTTTAAAAGTAAATAGACTTTGATTTACCCGACAGACTCTTAGCTAGTCCGAGCCCAGCCAAGAGATGTCATTTTTTAATTTTGCAAAGCAGAGAAAATCGGAGGTTTTCATTTCAAAACAGCTTTAATTCAAGTTGTTAATTTAAAAAAAAACATCCCCATTTAGAAGGGAGGGGTATATTGTCTAAAAAAACAAATTTAATGAATAGAAGGGGATGAAAGAAATAATGTTAAATTTTTATGGGGATATTCAATATTAAGATGTTTTCATGGGGAAATTGATTTTAGAAGTTTCCATGGGTACACTAGAAATTTTTACTTCTTTAATCTACCACATTTTCTTTCACTAATTTTGTTCAATCAATAGTATAAAGTTCATCTTTTTTCTTTCAATGCACAAGTAATTTTAAAAGTGTCAGTGATACTACTCTGAAGCAAATCTGGAGTTTCCACGGGTTTATTTGTAAAAATAATAAAAGTGTCAAAGCTTAATGTTTGTACTGTTATTCTGTTCATAGGTGCATCTTCTCTGAAAATAGTGAAAGACACCATAGAAACTACATATAACGTTGGTATTTTTTCTTTTAGTGAGTTTCTGGTACCTGGTCTAGGGCTGTACCAGGAACCAATACAATGATATTAGTTTCTTGCTATTTTACTGGAATTGAGTTTGTTTGGTCCAAATACTTGCTTCTATTTCATTTTCCTTTGACTGACACCGTGAGTTTAGCAGGATAGTTAGATTTTCATTTTAACTGTAAGGGCTGTAACAAGTTACAAGTAAAATGGAAGCTGGTTACTGGTATCAATAGGCTGCTTTTATCAAAACAAGAAAAAAAAGTAAATTTGACTAAATGTATGTATTCTGACAGAAATTGGCTATGTTAATTTGAATCATACACTATAAATCTCGAACCTGTGACAAAATAGGAGTGCTCAAAATCCTCCTTAATGGCCTCCACCACTTCAGCTCGGCCAAAACACTCCGACTTTTCATCATCATCCCTTGTGCTTTCTTCTGACATCTGTCCCGAAGAACCCGGCCGGAAGAACGATGAGGCTATGCCAAGGAGCTCTGAGCCATACCATGCTACCTTAAGCACTGCATTCTCTGATTGAGAACTATCAATGCTCTCTGAGGACCCCTGTTTCTTGGCTTTTAGTTGGATGTTGCACCAGTGCTGGCGAGAAATTCGGTGTGGAGATGTTGCGAAATGGGTGGGTTCAAGATAGGAGGTAGAATTTGGTCTGAGAAAGGATGCCATTTTTTGTGTTGGTTTGCTTGCTCTCTCCCCTTAGAGGAATTAGTGTTGTATGAGGAAGTTCTTTGTCTTGAATTTGTGGTGCTTATTTCAAGAGAAAAGTAGGTTGGGGTTGGCTCTTCTGTGGTGCGGTTTACAGCGTTCAACTTTTTGAGGTAATTTTGTATTGACTTAATTCCATCAATTATAGACGTGATTTAGTGAAAAAAAAAATACTAAAGAGTAACCTCTTGTGAGTTCGGATTCCTGAAGAAATTCCAA
The DNA here is from genome assembly GCA_025461125.1 of Carex kokanica. Taxonomy (NCBI): domain Eukaryota; kingdom Viridiplantae; phylum Streptophyta; class Magnoliopsida; order Poales; family Cyperaceae; genus Carex; species Carex kokanica. The sequence goes on along the minus strand of JAJGRX010000856.1, from coordinate 2,026,793 downwards.
TTTTGATTAAAAATCCATTTGCGAGTTATGAGCTGGTTAAAAATAAAAGAAGTTTTTTTCTTCAAAAATAAATAAAAAGCGAAGCTAACGGCATCTTATTAGTGGGCTTTGTGGTGTCCGGATCGGCGGATCCCCTGAAGCAACTCTAATTCTGAATTTGAATCCGGACTGTCCGATTAGAATCCGAACCAATGTAGCCCAGGGTGGAATGCACGGAGCCGGTATAATGTTCGTGTCAAAACAATCGGACAGTTCAGATCCAAACTCAAAATTTGAGTTACATGATATGAAATCCTTTGTTGTTAATATTGATATTGAATTAGTGGCTTTTCAATGAAGGATATCCGCAAACATTAATAGTTTCTTAATTTGCGCCAATTCAGATTTCTCATCTTCCCTTTGCAATGGAATTTCAGGACCAGATTAAGATAAAGGAGTCGTATGAACTGTTTCTCTTTGGAATTTTCGGAAATCACAAAAAATGAACTGCTTCTCTAAAAATGTAAAAATAAGATCAAGCTTTCACCAAAAGTCATGATTAACCCACTAGAGCTTGATTTTATGATTGGCATGTGAGAAAACATTAATGAGCTTATTGATCTTTATCATAAATATCGTTGCAAATCCACAATTTTTTTAACTCACATAAAAAAAAAAAAACTACTTTCATTTTTAATCTAAAATACACTGTGAACTACCACTAAGCTGCTAGGTCATTAAACTTCATTACAAATTCTCATTGACACTTAAATCAAAAACAAAATTTAAGTAACACTTTAATCTCCCTTTTTACTATCAGAATCCTCTAGAGCAGATAACCTTTCAACAAGGGGAGGATGTGAGTAGTGATAAGCAGAGTACCATGGATCAGTGTTCATGGCCGACAAATTCTCTTCCTGCTTTCCAAAAATATTAAAATTTCAGTTAAAATGACAATCCATGGAGTTAAAATACCAAAAAGGAAACAAAATAAATAAATTCACTAGTTAACCTGTAACTTCACAAGAGCTGCTCGAAGTGATGTTGAATATCCCAATTTTTTTGCAAAAGCATCAGCCTAGAAGATACATCCAAAGAGTAAAATGTATGTTTTACACATGACTCAATTGCATTAAAATTTGAGTAAAGAAAGAACCTGAAATTACCTGAAATTCAAATGCTCTGCTGACAAGGTTCAGGCCAAAGCCAACAAGGTGCTGCAGTGGTATTATTGTGTGCTACAAAATTACAATAGAAATAGCATCAGTAAATTAGGTGCTATATCATACTAATCTGACAAGCAATAATAATAATAATAATAATAATAATATTATTATTATATTGAGTAGGGCTATTGTACTTCGCGAAGTAAAATGAAGTTTTACTTCACGCTCATATTCCCATTTTCAAAATCCAAAACGTCGATCCGAACCGTTCAAGTTGTTCTCCATATTGAAATGTGCTTGGAGACCAAATTTTACATTTTTTGGAATTTTTTTACTATTTATTAAGCCACTTTGAAAATCGCTGATCCACTGTGAACAGTAAAAAATTCTGGACCAATGGATCAGCGATTTTCAAAGTGGCTTAATAAATAGTAAAAAAATTCCAAAAAATGTAAAATTTGGTCTCCAAGCACATTTCAATATGGAGAACAACTTGAACGGTTCGGATCAACGTTTTGGATTTTGAAAATGGAAATATGACCGTGAAGTAAAATTTCGTTTTACTTCACGAAGTACAATAGCACAATTCATATTATATTAATAATAATAATAATAATAAAAAGAGAAAAAATATATACTTGAAATATTATAAGGCCGATAATAACAGGTTGTGTAACAAAACCAAAGCTCTGGTAAAGATCCTTCGAGTTCCTCACAAGAGCGTACCCTCCAAATTGCAGAAATGTAAGAATCTGCTCATGAAATTGAAATATGGGTGAAACAATCACCTCTTTAAATTTGGTACCAATCAAGTTTTGCAGCTTAAAAGTTCTAGCTAGCCTTTACAGGATAAAAAAGAGAGTTGAAAAGAATTGAAATACTTTTAAAATATGGAGAAAAGGATTACCTGGACAGCAACAAAGGAATACAGCGTATGGTTGAGCTTCCAGTGGCCTAGTTCATGTGCTATCACTGCTACTATTTCTTCTTCATTTGTACACTGCAATATCAACCCAGTCAACAGCATGTTATTATAAGATATTCTATAAGCTAACAGACAACATTAGTTTATCAAAAAAAAAAAAAAAACACTAGAGCAGAAAAAAATCTAAATGGAGATACTGCTACACAGACCTGCTGAATTAATGTGTCGTAGAGAACAATGCGTTTGTTCTTGAAAAATCCATACATATAAGCCTGTTATCAAAACAATATACGTATTAGATCCAAAACAAAAACAAAAAACAAGATATTGCTTGACAAGTAAAATCTCACATTGCTATGGCTTGACCGAGTAGATCCATCCACTACAAACAGCTTTTTAAGAGGAAACTTGAGAGACGCTGCTAGATTCTCTATCTTTTGCCTAAGTTCTCCATCCGGAAGCTGAATTGACATGAAAATATGCATTTCTATGTGAATATGTGAATGCATGAAATTAGCATTTATAAATGTGAATGCAAGAAATCGACTTACAGGAGTGAATTTGTTGAAAAGAGGAGCAATTAACACGGGATATAATGTCATCATTACAATTGCGAGCACAAACATAAAGCCCCAGAGGTAAATTGCCAAGTATGGACCTCCTATCTGGTCAAATTGTGAAAATCAAATAAAAAATTAAAACCTAAAACTGTGGTCATTGAACAAGCATTTATATACAAAAAAGGTACCTGAACAATGTAAATAATAGCAGCAATTATAGGTGGGCCCAGTATGATGGAGAGAAAAATTCCTTTGATCATATCTCTAATGAAAAGCCATATGGTTTGCTACAAAAGGAAATACAAGATATATCATGAAAAATTATCATTGGAACAATTTAAGAACAACAAAAGAATGGCGATAATAACAACTAACCTTGTTGAATCCATGGCGCGCCTCAATTACAAAAGTAGAATAAATGGAAAATGGCAAGTCTGTAATCTGTCAAATGCAATAGGTTACGTACATCATTAAACAAGAATTATTTAAAATAACAAGTTAGAGAAGCAAGGATAATAATATCCAATACTAGCCTCATTTCGAGCCTCCTATTTTTCTGTTTATGCTTTAGTTAAGATATGACATATTTCTTCTTCCTAATGAGGTTCACTGCACCTGAATGTGCAACAAGAATTATATTCAATCTTTTACAATGCACAAATGAACTGCTATAAATATATAAACCAATTCCAAAATGGGTAATTAAAAATATGTAACTATATACCTGGGACCAAATCATGACACCAGCCAAGAACGAAAGAGTGTGTATTATTTCATTCTCAGGATTTAGGCCTACACGTGTCACAAACTCTTCAGATTTCTGTATGATAAACACATTAGATAACAAAATACCCGATGAGAAACAAGCAAATACACACATGCCAGTTTATAATTACATCAATATATTATATTTTACCATCCAGAACCAGGGTAGAAGCCCATAATACAATATTGCAGTATCCATCAATATAGTTATAGCTTCATGAACAAAATGGAAGTTACTGTAAATTTCAAAAGATAACAAGTGTTAAACTGAATCTAAGGTAAGGCCAAGAACTTTTGAGAAATATGAACAATACTGATCTAAAATCTGACCTTTTGTCAAGACTATAAGCCCTAGATCTTTCAAATTTGTCTTGGCTAACAAGTCCTTCAAGTGGTCGAGGTAATTTCGGCAGCTTAAGCGCGCTATGTTGTCTCATATCCAAATATGTCTCAAAAATGTACATGAGGATCATAAACCCTGTAAAAAAATATTATATATAAAACCATATAAACAAGAATTGGCTAGGCATTTCAAGGACCAGGTTATTGAATTTTGAGCACTACCATACCTAGCAAATTATCTAAAACGATCTTAACTTTTGTCCCCATTCTATTACTGCTTAAGCGTAGTTAGATCCATTCTAACTCGAAATAATGGAAATTTCCGAATTTCAGACATATCCGCTGTTGCATCTTAATCATTTCCCCCCAAGGAAATCGCATAACAGCGAGAGAATTGAACATACCTAAAACCAATTCCAGGTAAGGTAAAGCCATTTCACACAAGCTTCGAATGCTCGGCGGCGGCGGAGCTGGTTGTCACTCCGCGAGTGCTACAGAATAACAGAGAGAGAGAGAGAGAGAGGAGAGGAGAGAGAGAGAGAGCAGGAACTTTTGTAAGACCCAAAGAGGGAAGGGTATGAGAGAAAGGCACTGATTCTTTGCCCTTGCGCAAAGATGAAATAAAAAGCGTCGAGGTCGGGGATGAATAGAAAGAGGAATTCATTTTACCTAAAGTAACTCAAATTTTGTGTTTAGATCTGGACTGTCAAATCTTTTGGTACGAATATTAAAGAATCCCGATGCATTCCACCTGGCTGGATTGGCCCGGATTCTAATCGGACGGTTCTAATCTAAACTCAAATTTTGAGTTACTTCAGAGGATCCGGACTTGAGAATGACGAGGGTTACTAGACTAAAGAGCTCATGTATTAAGTGATTATAATAGGAGACTTTACGAGATGCGAATATTTATTTATTCATTCCGATCGGACCAATTTCTTGTTTGATATTGCGTGTGTTGCGAGTTACGAGTTACGACTTGAATGCACCCTCGTACAAACCTCTCCGTTTGGTTGGTCGATGCGGTTTCTAACGGATCTAGACCGCTCGATCTGTTCGTTTTCTATTGACTTCTAAACAAAATTCTAGCAGGGAAGAAAAATTGGAACCGTGAAAATTCGTGAAAATCGTTGTAAAATTAAATAAAGTTGTAACAAAATTAAAGTAAATAATAAGAGAAATAGAGAGAATAATAACAGAATTTTATTCTCTTCTATTTGTGTGTATTTTCTCTGTCTACAAAACCTCTATTTATAATACAAATTGTACATAAAAAGTCATTATAATAATAAATGAAAAAATAAATGCCAATAGTAGTGAGTAGTGAAAAAATGAATTGAGAATTAATATTAAGAGTTACAAAATGAACATCCACATAACTCATATTTGATTTATAACACTTCCCTTTAGATGTTCATCTTTCATTATATTATATTAATATGATACTTCAGAATCAATATTAACATGATATTTCAAGACAATGTATACTATCTCATTAAAAACCTTACTAAGAAAAACTCATTAGGATAAAAACTCAGTTAAGAGAAAAATAGTACAGTGCGTATAACGCTTCCTCTCATTTTGATAATATTGAATATTCTTCAATCGATGTAGACCTATCTTTTTTGTGAGTTGTTCAAAAACCTTTGTCGGCAAAGATTTTGTGAATAGGTCTGCCAAATTATCGATTGATCGGACTTGACAAACATCTATTATGCCCTCCTTTTGTAGATCATGTGTCGAAAAGAACTTTGGCGCAATATGTTTAGTTCGATCTCCTTTAATATATCCTTCTTTGATTTGTGCAATGCATGTTGCATTATCTAAGTAGGATTTTCCTTGATGTTTTCAAGTCAGCATTCTTGAATATTTTGAATCACTGACTGTAACTAAACGCATTCTTGACCCGCCTCGTATAAGGGGATCAGTTCGGCATGATTTGATAATGTTATTGTTAGAGTTTGCTTTGTCGATCGCCATTAAATTGCAGCTTCACAATAAGTAAATACATATCCCGTTTGGGATCGTGTTTTATGTGGGTCCGACAAATATCCCGCATATGCATATCCAATTAAATTAGAGTTTGTATCTTTTTGATAGTACAGCCCCATAACTTTAGTTCCGCAGAGATAGCGCAACACATGTTTAATTCCATTTCAAAGTCTTCGGGTTGGTTTGGAACTATATCTTGCTAACACATTCATAGAAAATGCGATATTAGACCTTGTATTATTTGTAAGATATAATAATGCTCCAATTGCACTTAAGTATGGCACTTCAGGATCAAGTATTTTTTTTCTTGCGGGCGAAAATAATCATTTCTTACATTTAGTGATCGTACGACCATTGGTGTGCTCAAAGGATGAGCTTTATCCATATTAAATCTCCTTAGTACGTTTTCAATATAATTTGACTGATGGATAAATATTCCATCAGTCATGGAGTACTCCTGAAATTTTTATTAATAGGAAAATTAAAAAAAATATCGACAATGGGGAAGCAGTTCTCAAAAATGCAATATATAAGAAAAATGTAATGTAGAGAACGTTATAGACCACAACGTCCTAATTAGCGAAATCAGATTACCGCTAATTAACAAAACAGTGCGAGAAAAAAAAAATCCCGAAACATTATAGGTAGTAACGTTCAAAGTGAGTGACCAAAATTTTTGTGCTCCCCAGACATTCTCAACAATAACATCCACAATTTTTTTTTTTTTTACTCTATTTCGCTAATTAGGAAGAGGAGTAATTTTGATTAACGGGACATTGTGGTCTATAACATCCTCCTCTGAATGTTATAGATCATCACATTTTTCTTAAATATCAAATTTCCGAGAACTGCTTCTCTATTGTCGTTGATATATATATTTTTTAATTTTCCTATTAATAAAAATTTCGGCCACATTTAACACGGAGCGAGCGAGCCCACATGTCAGAGACCACTGTAAATAGCATAGTACAACCACAAAATGCTAATAAGATAAAAAGGGGATGATTGTAGCATTTTTACTTGATTACGCTTTTCAGAAGAGGGTCGTGAGAAGAGACAATTAGAAACACTGCATGCAAACAATAATTTTGTCTAGAATTTTGGAAAATAATTATACTTCTTTACGCGGACAGTCTGAGAGCAATGATTAAGATCTTTCATTGAGATCTCATCATTATGTGCAAAATCCTACAGATGTTTGCCAACAACTGTTTGTTAGAGAAAGCATGGAATCTAAGGTGCTAAAAAGCAAAAAAATAATACTAATAATTGAAAGAGACATGAAGCAACAAGAATTAGGCGTTAATAGAGGTCAACATTTTGGTCAATTACCAAATAAAAATGAAAAAGAATGAAAAAACACAGCAACACTTTAACACAATCAAGTTCCAAACAGAGACTAGTCATACATAACATGCAATTTACATAAACTGGTAAGCAAGCCAAAAGTACATTGCACGCCTAATAGCATACACGAGGAAAAACATGACACACTACAAAGATAACAATACTAGACAGTTAATGCAGAGGTAGAATTCCTTTGATCAATTTCATCTTTTGATTTTTGAGAAATGGTCTTGATTCAGAATGCCACTAATTTCGGCTCTTGCCCTTCTCAGATCTAGGTCAACTAATATTAAAAGATAAGGTTTAGGTCAACTAATATTAGACTAAGTACGGATAAAACCTTTGTAGGGAATGCACAACTAGTCAAGGGGGGCTTCCTAAAACTGGGGTTTGATTATTTATAATCAATTAATAAAAACTATTTGATCTTACCAAGTCCAATAGCATCAGAACCCTTCATGATCCTAAGCCTTCTACAAGAACCAGCGAACATCCTGCGTAGCAATTGTATCAACCAGGGTCAATATGACTTTTTGTTCTCATTTGTCCTTTCATTTTTCATTTTCCAGGTTTCTTTTGTTTTATATATGGTTATGTACATAATCAAAACTGAACAGCTTAATTTTTCAAACAGCTTGATTTTTAGTTATTAACTTAAAAGTAAGGACTATAATACATACTCCCACGGGACATCACCAACAAGCATCCAGTCTCCGTCCTTATCTTCATAGGTCAACACAAATTCAGATCCGTTTAGAAGGTCAGTGGGCCCCACATGTGCGGATTCATTGGAGTCACACTTGGCTGAAATAACCGTGAAAGAGAAAAAAAGTAAACTCCTCAGTATAATGGTACTGAAATACATTGCCAGGAATACCCTTCTATTTGTCTTAATTTTTTTTTTTTTGAGGTGATCCTTTAACGAAGGGTTTTCACCAACTCAAATGTCAACAAAAATAATTTTGATTAATGATTTTTTACCTTTAAAATGACAAGAAGTGATCCGATGTGCTATACATATCATGCATAATAGGTACTGAAATACATTGCCAGGAATACCCTTCTATTTGTCTTAATTTTTTTTTTTTTGAGGTGATCCTTTAACGAAGGGTTTTCGCCAACTCAAATGTCAACAAAAATAATTTTGATTAATGATTTTTGACCTTTAAAATGACAAAAAGTGATCCGATGTGCTATACATATCATGCACTAGATGCACAAAAAAAAATTGCATCAGTTTATATGACATCAAAAAAGAGTTCAACAAATCTAAAGACCAAAATATTTTAATTTTTCAAGCTCTCAACTCCCATAGAAACAAATTTGAATTCCCTTAATTATTGCCAGGTACATACTCGAGGCAATATAGACACATTCAACAATTTGAACTTGCTGCCTACAAAAGAGTTGGTAGGGTTTAAATACATAGTAAGGTAGTATTAAATCCCACTTCGTTTTGAATGCATTACATCTAAATTGATGTTCACAGATCATCTCAAAAAACATTGATATTATTCAAGGTATAAAACACCATCTTACCACAAGATACAAAATAAAGAATGAGTTGGAATAAGAGTTAAGCTATGTAAATGACCAGCAATGCTTTATTTATATTGAGCAATAATAGTAATAATTATGACAGTAGAGAAAAGGAATTAATGAAACAAATATTGTCACAAACTTAAGCGAGAATCTATCAATTGAAACTTGGAAATGATGCAAAACTTCTCTTTTCCAAATAAATAAAATAGTAAAAGACAAAATTAGATACATCTCACCTGAAGTGAAACCACTGAACATCTTCTCCAGTGCAGTAGAGAGATCCCTGTAATTCTTGTAGGTCTGGAGATCCACCTTTCGGAGATATGGAGCACCATCCATGCTCACCTTTAAATAAAGGCACCTGCCTCCTTGTTTCGCCTTGGCAGCATCCTCTTTGTTCTTTGATGGATTTATTGCCATGGTGTTCTTTCTGTAGCTACGAATCGGAGGCCATCCAACAACCTGTGTCCTGCAATTATGCGCATTACAATTAATTGGCTTGCATTAAGGAATATTAAAATAAAACCATACTGAAGGTTTATGAATTATCTCAGGTTGCATGGCAGGTGTCCCTACTATTTGTCTGGTACAACTGAGATATATCAATAAATAGTCATGAAAACAAATAAGAACAACCACTTATTGGGACAATGGGTAATATAATTAATTAAAAGAAATAAAATGAAGTAATTGCTTTCAACAACTATGAAATAAGTTGCTTAGCTCCAAAATTGATTTAGCCAACAAACTCGAACTCTCATTTTATCACATGGATTGCTCGTCCAAGAAAGAGAAGAATCAATTTATTCCCCTAAGAAGGACCGCCTCACCAACTATTACAAAAGCTATATAGATGCATAGTATGTAAGACAATGAACCTTTTTCTAAAATAAAAGAAAATTTAACAAATACAGAATAAATTTTGGCTACTCGAATCATAACCTAAATGGGAAAATAGTATCCTCCATCAGATAGAACCGTTGAACATCACTAACACTGCAGAAGTAACTAATTGAAATAATAACAGGAAAATTTTAAACTATTTACTTCAGAATGGCATGCTAACTTCAGCGGAGGATCTTCTTGTTTATTACAATTAGCTCCTAAAAGTAAATTTATTTTGAACCACAAAAAACTAAAAATTAGTGAGAATATTAACTGTGAGGTTAATCGAAAATATTATTCAGGTAATTTTTAACAAACAAACAATTCTTTAGCTTAAAAAAAAAGAAAGAAAATAGGAGATCAAACGTTTGAAGTCACTAAACTGAACCAAATCGAGCTAAAAGCAGCTCACCAAACGGAGCCAAATCGATTTAGAAGGTAAAGTATCTATTAAGCTCGCCCAGCAAAGTGATGAATAAAACCCATAAATAATAATAAGAAAAAAAATATATAAAACCCACTGAAAGGCAGTCAACCTATGATCCAAGCATAAACAGATATTTAAAATAATTAGAAGAAATTTTAATTTATTTTTTAGTTAAAACTCGACGATTTTTCCAATAACGCCAACGAACCTCCAACTAACCATCATATACTTCACAGAACGTCTCCAGCAAAAAAAAATAATAACACAAAAAATCTTGAGAAAAATTACTTGGCAGCTGGAGCAGCTCCAGCAGGTTTCTTCTCTTCCAGCTTGCCTTTGCTACAGTTCTCGTCTTTCCTTTGAGGCCCCAATTTATCCCCAGAAGCTCCACCATCCTTCTTTAGTTCAGAGAAGCTTCTCTTTCCCTTCGCCGAAGGAGGCAACAGCTCCAGAGTAAGTTGCTTCCTCTCGGGCGACACGGATCCGGGTAGGCCTAAGCAGAGCTGCGTTTCCCTCAGATCTGGCGAGGAGGCTTCTGTTGAGAGGGCCCCACTTCCCCCCATGTAGTCGTGCTCCAGCAGCGGTGGTGACATGAGCTAGAGGTGGTTGTATGGAACTTGCATTAACAGGTGCTTCGACTGGAATTTGTCGGGAGGAGAGAGATAGAGAGAGAGAGAGAGAGAGAGAGAGGAGGTGATAATGGAGAGCTGAGAGTGAAAGGTAAAGGTGAGAGAGAGAGGTTTTGGCTTTGGCCTTTGGGTTCGGTTGGTTTTGGTTTTGGTGTTGTTTGATTAGGGAGAAGAGAAGGAAGGCGTTGAACACTTGAACTGTGTCGATTTTTCTCTCTCGTCCCCGTAAATTTGATACATTATCAGCCTATTCAGTTTCCAAAATAAATAAGCTGTCGGCCTGTCGCATGACCGATTTGTAAACAAATTACAAAATATGCGTCTAGTCAGATAGTATGCATCCAAATTCCAAGCCTGTGCAGCCACATTGATCAATGGTCGTTTGATGTTGTAGCGCTTGTAGCATCTACCAAGTTTCTCAAAAAAAAAAAAAAAGATGTTGTAGCGCTTGTGATTAGTATATTCCTGCATTTTTTTCTCGCTAGATGTTGCTTCTGTGTTTTGTTCTGAAAAGGAATAGGCAAAAAAAAAAAAAAAAGATGCTTTAACTGGACGCAGCCAGTACAACACAAAACAGAGAATTTACACTGAATTGAAAAGGAGAGAAAAAAGTAGATAGAGTAAAATATCATACAATGAGACAAAATATGGTTTTGAGTTCAGAAATTGTGGATCAATTTCAATAATTAACGTATGTGGATTGCCACGGCTAAAAGTGATATTGTGATTCTAACTTCTGCCTGAGTTGAGACGTTGAGGTGAGGTGACTACCAACTTGGTAGCTTTTTGAACACTTTTTGAATTGTTCATATCTTCAATTTCAATATTATTTGAATTTGATATTGTGTTTACATCAGTGTTCTAAATAGCGCGCTATAGCGTTTTTGGACCGCAAACGTTAAGCTATGACATCAAAATGCGCTATTTGCACTACGGCCGCTATACAATATGATTTTTTTTTTAATAAAATCTATTTGGCAGCCACTGCCAAATTTTTCAAAAAAAATAATATGGGTTTTTTTAAGCAATTTATATGGGCTTTAAATAAAGACTTAATAAAGCTCAAACCAGAAATTGAATTTGTTGCTACTTGCTACAGATAAATCAATTTGAAATTGGGAATATAAATTGAAATTTGAATAGAAAAAAAAATAGATTATGTCATGAATCATTATGCTTAAGATATTTTTAATAGGAAAAATCAATAGTTTATGATATTACTATGGATATTTTGAACCGCAATTTGGACTTTGTACTGGTTCAATATGAATATTATAATTTCTTAATTACTTTGGTGTTATTTATTGTTCTATGAGACTTTAGATAATGTTGATATTTAGTACAAATATTGAATATACGGAATGTAAAAAAAAAAACGCTATGTGACATAGCTTCCGCTATAGCGACGCTATTCGCTATAGCTTTTTTTGTAACATTTCCGCTATGACGCTATAAACGCTATTTAGAACCTTGGTTTACATGATTACATCATATCTCTTATTGCAGATCAGTGAAAACATTAACAGACTCGGAAGAAATTTCCTTTACCAATACCACAGCATGTTTTCCTCAAAGAAAAAAATAAGTTTCTTTACATTGAATATATTATTATTTTGCTGATATAGTTGATTTTGCAAAGCTTTGATGATAACAGTTTGAGAAGATACAAATCGGGCAGAGGTGCAGTAATATCAAAGAACATGACTTGGGTGGTTAGGTTTGTACATTTATTTATTGATGATATATAGACTCTGTATGCTTTGACGTCTTTGGTGCCGAAATGTTTAAATATAGCACAGCCCAAAAAAAAATAAACCAAAACGGCACCGTTTGACGGAAATTCGAAATTTAGCACGGCCGCAGATCAGCTGAGCGGCCCCCTTTCCTGGGGACCGCATATCAGCTGAGCGGCCCCTGAAGTGGGGCCGCATATCCGCTGAGCGGCCCCCTGGAGGCCTATATAAGGGGGCCGCTGGTTTCATTTTTTTATCGATTCAAGAATTCCATCCCTTCGTACTCGGGTAAGTTTTCTCTTCTTCTATTCTTGTTTAATTTTTTAGTTTAGGGTAGTAATTAGGTGTAGGGTTTAGGTTTAGGAGTAGGGTTTAGGAGTAGGGTTTAGGATTAGGGTTTAGGATTAGGGTGTAGGATTAGAATTGATAATTAGGATTTAATTTAGAGTTAATAATTAGAATTGTTCCAAATTTTAATTGTCCCACCAATAAAATTAAAATAGACTTGTACCAAAAATTAAGTAGGTATATTTAACCAAAATTAATTGTTTTAGCACCAATACTTAAATAGATTTGTACCAAAAATTAAATAGGTATATTTTACCAAAATCAATTGTGTTAGCACCAATACTAATTAGATTTGTACCAAAAATTAAATAGGTATATTAAATAGCCAAAATCAATTGTTTTAGCACCAATACTTAACTAGATTTGTACCAAAAATTAAATAGCCAAAATCAATTGTTTTAGCACCAATACTTAACTAGATTTGTACCAAAAATTAAATACAGCATGGCATCTGGTAGAGATATACCGTCTTCCAGTATGGGTGTGCCATCTTCCAGTAGAGGTACACACCATGCCCATCCACCCACTCCGTATCAGATGTCCCAGCACATCGAGAGTGCTCTATCACAGACAGATATTCCGGGTATCCGGAGTCGCATTGACAGGGTCAGCGACTTCCTGTGGTACCCGAATTCAGAGCACCGGATTCTAAAGGCTGCCACCGGGGTAAGTTATAAATTAGTCATATTTATAAAAATACAATAAAACATAATCTTTTTTTTATGAATGAACTTGATCTGATTTCTTACATAAATGCAGGGGTTGGATGCGGTTACGGTTCGTCACAACCGCATGTGGCTACCGTATCAGCCGGCGTACGGGGGGACATTACGCTCGATGGGATTATTCCAGCTATCACAGATGCGGGAGGAGAACCACGACGAGGGGTTATCTTCCGGCCTCATCAAGCGATGGCGTCCCGAGACGCATACCTTTCATCTCCCCCATGCTGAGATGACAGTCACCCTACAGGACGTCAGCTGTCTGTGGGGTATGACTATTACCGGGGAGCCGGTGACGGGTGTCGAGTACGGGGACTTCCGTCCGTTGTGCGAGGAGTTGCTGGGTATCCCGCACGACCAGCTACAGAAAGAGAAGAAGAAAGGTGAGAGGTTTGCGATCTCGCCCAGTACCGTCAGCTTGATGAAGTTGAGGGCCAGATTCAAGGACTATCCGGATCATCCAGATCAGGTATGTAAATTGTACCTTATTTAATTCAAATAATATCAGATTTACTTGTAAACAATGTTCTAATTTATATAAATAATAGGTGGTTGTTGACCGACACATCCGCGCGTATATTCTTGAGATGATCACCTGTCGGTTGTTTCCGGATTCACACGGAGATCAGGTTCGGCTGTGCTATCTTCCGTTTCTGCGCGACCTGCCCACTGCGGGCAGGTTCAACTGGGGTGCGGCTACGCTGGCATGCTTATACAGGTAAGAAAATTATTCTTATCATATTTAAAATTTTCAAATATTGTAGAGTATAGGCAACTCTGACTTTGTGTATTGTTAAGGGGTCTTAACAATGCCTGCCTTAAGAAGAACAAGACCTTTGTTGGACCATGCATGTTACTACAGCATTGGTCCTACGCACATCTGATCGTAGGCCGCCCAGTCATAGCCAGACCGACTGATGTGCCGGACTGGGGCCAGCCCGAGCCAGACCAGTGCCCTGCATACGGCGCCAGATACTGTTACAAGAAGGTTTGGGTTGGAGCCGGACATGGCGCGACACTCGGGATCACATTCTGGAGACAGGAGATCGAGCATCTGAGAGATGATCCCGAGTATGTCACCTGGGAGCCCTACAGAGAATATGTGAGTCTACTTTTATTATAATTTTGAATTTGAAAAAACTTATATCAATTCATACTTTACTTGAATTGATATATGGTATGAAATCTGTGCTTTCAGGTCGAGGTCGATGGGGGACATCGGGCTTACATCGAGATATTGCCTGAGCGATGTCGGCAGCAGGAGAGATACTGGCGTGCAGAGGTGCCGCTCATATGCTTTCAGGTACCGTTATTTAATTTAATTTTTATATTTCTGTACATTAAAAACTTAATTAAATATCTGACATACTGAACATTTTGAAATATGTAGATCGTCGAGCATCACTACCCTGGTCGGGTCCTGAGGCAGTTCGGCATGCGTCAGCTAGCTCCACCCCCGGCACCGATCAGCGAGGAGGTGTGGCGACAGCTCCATCGGGCCAGGGACACCACAGCTGGCAAGAACTGGGGGACCTGTCTTTCTGATTACGTGTTCGAGGCAGCATCTACTGACCCCCCCATTGGCCCAGCCGGACCGTCACATGGATGTCGCGCCAGTTTAAGCAATTTTTTCTCAAATTCGAAACCTTCACTGTAATTTTGAAATATGTAGATATCTAACGTTTTTTTGTAATTTGTACAGACCTTATAGAGATTGGTACCAGGATCACGGCGCGTACACTATATATCTGGAGGGGTGTATCGCCGACAACCCCTTAGAGCGAGTACCGAAGCCGAGGGATCGGAGAGGACGGGTCCATGGTCTTATCCCTGCTGGCGCACCGTTCGCAGCCACGATATGTTTAATTTTAAATTTAAAGTTAAAAACTAACAATATTTAAATTTGTACAACTTTTTCATATATTTTTTTCTTTGCAGGCACTATATCTGGTCAAGAGTTGCGTGATAGGGGCTACGATGGCCGTGACCACGGGTTGGAAGAGGCTCGGGAAGGTCCTCCTCAAGCACAGCGTACCGGCAGTGTGCCAGTGTGGGTACAGGGCGCGTCTCGACTCTCTACTGAGATGCGCTGGCTTGGGCGGAGTTGATGCGGTAGACGACATATCCGACGAGCCCGAGCCTGATGTTTACGTCCCGTACACTGGCGATGAGCCCATGTTTAGACCTGTACATGAGGCTGAGACTGTTGGTCAGGTGTTTGACCGAGCTGCCGAGTTGATGCGCAACTTCGGGCGTATGGGCATGGGATCTCAGGCTGATACGGCTGCCCAGGTATAATTTGTAATTAAAATATAAAACAATTGTTTTTTTTTTCCAAATTTCTCGATTAACTAACTTGTAAATTACTGCAGCAGGGTGAGGAGGGGGAGCGCATTCCGGATTACCAGATCTCAGCAGACGGACTGTATTCTCCGGGTTACAGTCCGACCCAGACGGATCCTCCTGCCTATCAGCCAGGGTATGTTCAGACAGAGCCCTTCCCGGAGTTTCCGGGACAGTCCTCACATCAAGCCACCCTTGATGACCCCATTGCCAGACAGGCGTATTTATTCACGCATCCTGAGTCTGCACAGACTACTGTTTTTGGTCCTGGAGTACAGCAGACATCCGAGATTGAGGAGGTTCGTGATGAGCCGGTCCAGTCTGCAGATGTCCAGGCGGCGGACTCCACAGACACTACAGACTCAGGAGATACAGACGAGACGCCACTCTCCAGGCGGGGTCGAGGGTTCAGAAAGAAGAAGCAGAGACAGATGTATGATTTGTAGACTATGTCAGGCACTGGACTTATTTGTTATATTATGCCTCTTATTTTTTTTTGTTATTTTGTTATTTATTTTGGTTATTTATTTATTTTGTTCATTATATCACTATCTCCTCGTAAAAAAAAAAAAATTAGAACCACACGACATATATAAAATATTTCAAACGAACCACGTTTCTAAAATAACTTGCGACAAAAAAGATAAATTAAAACAACATTGCAATAATTAAAACACAAATACATTTATTTTTATAACACAATAACTAAAACACAAATACATATTTCGTAATTAAAAAAAAAAATTAAAACAACATTACAATAATTAAAACACAAATACATTTATTTTTATAACACAATAACTAAAACCCAAATACATATTTCGTAATTAAAAAAAAAAACCCCTGGGGCCGCTCAGCGGATATGCGGCCCCATTTCAGGGGCCGCTCAGTTGATCTGCGGTCCCCAGTAAATGGGGCCGCTCAGCTGATCTGCGGCCGTGCTAAATTTAAAATTCTGACGAAACGGTGCCGTTTTGGTTTATTTTTTTTTTGGCTGTGCTATATTTAAAAATTTCGGTCTTTGGTGTTTTTAATTGAATGTTGTGCGCCGTTTTCTCAACTCCCGTGGAATATATGTTTTGTTTAAAGGATAGTTTTTCTCTTTTCTACAAGGGCCGGTTGGGTTTCAAGACTTCTTAGCCATGACATGACATGTCATGCTCAATTATAATCGTATGATCAACTTCTCTATTTTTATATATCTTGATCATAAGGTTCATTTATTCTTGCTTATTTGTATCATTTAAAAAATGTATTGGTTGTAGCTAAGATGTTATATCATTTTTTTAAAATAACACAACTTTTTTGTATTGTATGTAAAAAGAGGAGGGATTGGATGACACCCTACATTTTCAAAGTCCAAACAGTCGATTCAAACTGTTCAATATGATGGATATATTAAAATGTGCTTGCAGATCAAATTTTACATTTTTTTTGAATTTTTTTACTATTTATTAAGATGGGTACAAAAATTCAATGGTCTGAAAACAACGATTTTGTAAAATACTTAATAAATAGTAAAAAATTCAAAAAAAATGTAAAATTTGATCTGCAATCACATTTTAATATATCCATGATATTGAACGGTTTGGATCGACTGTTGGACTTTGAAAACTTTGA
Source organism: Carex kokanica (assembly GCA_025461125.1). Classification (NCBI taxonomy): domain Eukaryota; kingdom Viridiplantae; phylum Streptophyta; class Magnoliopsida; order Poales; family Cyperaceae; genus Carex; species Carex kokanica. The sequence goes on along the minus strand of JAJGRX010000856.1, from coordinate 2,009,468 downwards.
AAATACACAGTTTCATCCGATGTCACTAAAAAATGATGTCATCCAATCTCTCCTCATGTAAAAATTCTTAACGTAACTAAGTATGTTGTTCTTCCTCAAACATAATATCGATATTAAAAAAAGTATATTTATATATATTTAAATTTGTCGTATGCAAACTTTTTTTTTATGTAAATTGTCTTTTTTTTAATCATTCTTTCTTATAAAAAAATTTCAGGATCAAATTCAAAAAACAACTCCAGTAATAAACAAAACCCTAAAGTTTTAATTGCCAACGAACTAAAATGTGCCAACAAATTATCTTGTTTGTTTCATGATCACTTGTCAAACCTAAATTTTTTGCTGGAGTAGACCTTGTCGTTTCTTCCGATCATATTATAATTCTCCAGGCACATATTAATTTTACAAATAATAGCCGTTGCATCCATACTAGAAAACTTAAGCAGCTGCAAAAGAGTCTGTTATCCTTTATGACGCACCAATTAGTCATTTATAGATCAAATTGGTTTTATTTTAGAACAATTTGGTGCTTATAAAAATTTGAAAGTGATGATATCTTCACTGAGAAGGCGAAAAACGACGACGAAATTTCAAACGGTCATAAAACGGCGCTCGAGTGTCTGATTTCAGCAAATGATCACTTTTCAAAAAGCTTGTAAAAATACACATGCGTCAGTGCCCGCGATGCCAGATTTCAAAATTCAGAATCATCAAAAAATAAAGGGAAGAGCCTCAAAATTTCAATTGAAGTTTCCGATTAAGATTTTCATTTCTATTGTTCAATCTACATAGCTCAGTAAATTAGTTATATAATGAACTTGTAAAATACTAATTTTTATTATTTTTGGAATTTTTATACTATTTTTTATGATTTATGAAAGATGGTACAAAATCAGCCCTATTCATACGTAATTTAGAGTAATTTACCGTATTTTAGCATAATTCTACATAATTATTGTAATTTGGCGTAATTTAGTGTAATTCAGCATAAATTAACATAATTTCAAGTAATTTAGCGTATTTTAGTATAAATATGCTAATTATATATCAAAATTTTAATAACTTTAATAACTCAAAATTTAAAACTTAAAAGTCAAAATAAAACCATTGGATATGATCTACATCATTTTATCTATGTGCTCATAAAAAATTATCACATTTTGATTTTGTTTTTATGTGAATCAATAAGTTGAAAAATCAACGTCTAAAAATTATCCACATTAGTACGTTTTTTACAAGCTCTTGATGACAACCAAAACAAAATTGAAATGTCATAATTTTTTACAAGTGCATAGATAAAATTATGTAGATCATATCCAACGGTTTTATTTTGACTTTTAAGTTTTAAATTTTGAGTTATTAAAGTTTTTAAAAATGGAGGCATGGTGGAGGCACTTCAAAATAAAACCGTTAGATGTGATCTATGTTATTTTCTCTATGTGCTCATAAAAAATTATCATATTTCAATTTTGCTTTTATGTGAATCAATAAGTTGAAAAATCAACGTTTAGAAATTATCCACATTAGTATACATTTTTACAAGCTCAAGATGACAACCAAAACAAAGTTGAAATATCATAATTTTTTACATGTGCATAAATAAAATGATATAGTTCATATTTAACGGTTTTATTTTGAATTTTAAGTTTTAAATTTTGAGTTATTAAAGTTTTAAAAAATGGAGGCACAAAAAATAGAGACATTTGAACCCTCATAATATAAATTTAGTCCGCTAATACATTTTCATATGAAAATCATACTGAATGATTTAGATTGACTATTTTTTAAACTTCAAAAATGTATATCGCGCTATACACAGTCACATAGCCTCACACTACATGTACATGATATATATGTTACAAAAAAATTGTGTTTTAATTTATTTTAAATTTTAAAACTTGCTGTCAATGCCGTCAAAATTGTATAATTATTACACGATAATTTTATTATAATTTAATACAATTTAATCCCATATTCTATATGAAATTCTGTACAATTTTTCACCTGTTGCATAAATTTCCTAATACGATCATCAGTGGTCCTCTTAATAATGTTTTATTGCCTGAGCACTTGATCTGGAAAGTGTTCCTCCAACAAGAGACATTCTTAAGCTTTAATCGAGGTTTATGTTGGGTGTAAAGTAGCTTTCCATGACACCTAAAGCCCTTATTTAATCCCTTTTAATCGTCTCTTAATGCAAACTGCTCGTGACTTTTGGGTTAATTAACATCTTCTTGTTAACACTTGGGATATAATAATATTTTTTTCTCAACTAGGGGTGATTTGCTTGCAGGACGCCGTTTTGGGGGCCCTTCCGCACTGAATTTATTATATCTCTCTCTCTAAAAACTTGAGAATTTATTTAACAATTGATAAGGTTTCAAATGTCTCCAATTTTGTGCCTTCATTATGTGATTATGTCTATATTTTTAAATGTTAATAAATTAAAACATAAAACTTAAATATTAAAATAAAACCGTTAAATTGATCTATATCATTTCTTTGTGCGCAAATAAAAAATTATGACATTTTCGACTCTGTTTTGATCGGTATCAAGAGTTTGCAAAAAATACATTGATATGTATAAATTCTGGACGTTGATTTTTTAAGTTATTGATTCATATGAAAACAAAACCAAAATGTGATAATTTTTTTACGTGCATGTAGAGAAAATAATATAGATCAAATCTAACGGTTTTATTTTGACATATAGATTTTAAAAATTTTGTTATTAGAAAATTAAAAAGTTGAGGCATGATGGTGGCACTTCATTTAAACCCTCCTCTTAATAATTTCATATTAGTATCTTGGACTGAGATTTGAATTATCCATTTTTCAACTAGTTTCCACTTCTTAATCTCATACGTTACAAGGTCAAAATAAAATATCTGGAAGGAAAACAGTTGGCTCGTTAAATAGATCAAAATCAATAATCCAATGTTGTTGTTTCGAACCGATAAGCGCAAACTCATATTAATTAATTTTACTCTAAACTTAAATTGTTAGTTCAAATAATCGTGAATGCTAAATAAACACACTTTAGTTCTTCAACCAAATCAAACCCAGAAGTAACAAATTAAATTCAAATGCTTGAAATATTATTTTGCCCGATCTAAAGATTTATTTGTTGCCAATTGACGCAAGTGTTACAGAGAAAGATCAAAGCAAAGGCAAACAGATCTTTGTAAGACATTAACGCATATATTAACAGTTAAAAACAAATATTGAGTGTTATCAACCAACTCATCACAAAACTTTGTCAAATTTATTTATTAAACATAAATTAAATTTAGACATGTTACTCATAAAAATTAGAGAAGGGTTCAACTAATCTCTATTTTTAGAACTACAATAATTTAAAATTTGAACTTAAATGTTTTGAATATGCTGAAATTTTTTTAGTTACCACTCCTTAAATTAAAATTAATTAAACACCACTCAAACCAACAAAATTAAATTCCTACCACCCACGCGTCCTCAGTCCGCGCACCAAATTGGACTGGCGCGCACACTGGGGAAGGGCACCAATTTAGTACGCGTATTGGAGAGACGCACCAAGGAATTGGAACTATAAATTGGGTTGCGCACCAATTTTAGTGCTCAAACGGGGCAGCGCGCACCTTCCTGCAGTAAAAAAATTTAGTCCATTCTCTATTGATGAACATAAGAAGGAATCTAAATTTTAGTCCAAAACTCGGATGCATGAGCCACAATTTGCATCCCATATCCTTTGTTGTTGGTGTATTCGAGAAGAAATACGGGACAAAATAAGACAATCCTCCGTCTTTTCAAATTTTCATAATCTATTTATTTCACAAATACTTAATTCTGAATGTAACTTTTATTTAATACAAAAATAATAAATTTTGCGTACATATAGCAGGTAGTTGCAATCCGCTAGGAAGAAGAATAACAGGTGATGCACAATCTGTGGATTCCGACTCCGCTGCTTTTTTTGGAGAAAAAGAGGAGCTTCTTTTTCTGAATCCAACGATTCAAAATTTTTATTTGCGTATCTCAATAAAGAAAACTTTTTCATGTACAAATCTCAACGAATTTTGAATCGTTCGATTCAGAAAAGAAGAGTCCTCCTTTTCTTCCAGAAAAGCAGCGGAGTCCGATTCCAATCTGTGGATGCTTGAATTCCAATACCATTTCCGATTTATTATCAACTTAAATTAAGGTGCAATATATAGAGTAAAAGGAGGCAACAAGAAAGTCTCTGTCGATGTCGGTAGCACTGTCTGTGCAAAAACTGGTGCGTGTCAATTCCATCACCGTCTTGAACTCTTTGATATTGAAAACAAAATTGGGCACTTAGATCTTATATGCTCATCGACTGTGGAGATGAATGTGCGGCTGCTGGATCGGATAATTAGCTGGTTTGACTATGATGTTGTAGCTATATCTGCTTGCTTTAGCCTCGTGTGTTCTCCGCGTGTTTACAGTTTACAACTGTATATATAGCTCATGAACGAAATGCATGACGAAGAAGAATACTATTAGTAGCAAAGAGTAAAATTAAAATAGTTATTAGGAAGGAATTTAAATATCTAAGTTATTTCAATCTACTGCAACAACAAAAAAGAAAATTATATATTTTTTTTTTCAATGGAGATAAATGGTTCTTCTATATATGAACTATATATACAGAATTTAGAAGTACAATTTAAATCTAGAAAGTTTTGCCTACAAAATTTTCACAGTTTGCCTACAATTTGACAAAATTATTATTTGACAAAATTTTGCCTACAATTTGGAGAGAATGGTAATGGACATTGCATCCAGAAAGTTTTGCATCAAACCATCATACATAAAGAAAGAAGAGTACTTTTCAAAATTGACATTAAAAAGATTTTGACAGAGTCAATTAGATTTTTTTTTTATTATTGAAATCTTTGAAGGAAAGGTTTTAGGAAAAAAAATGGATCTCATGTATTAAAGCTATTTTAGATGAAAATAGAACTTGTATAAATTTTAATGATCATTTAAGAGAATATTTTTCTTACAAAAGAGGAAGTGATTCTTTGTCATCTTTGTTTTGATAACAGCCGATGTACTAAAATAGAATATTATCATCTCAACAAGAAATAATTTTAAAAGGACTAGGAAACTTTGGTTGATCTGATAATATTCAATCTTCACTTTGCATATGATATTCTACTTTTTCAAGAAGTTGATCATAATAGTATTGAAAAATTGAAATGGAATCTAGTTGGTTGTGAGGATTTATCGGATTAAACGCTTCCGCTTAACAAAAAAAGTGTATCTTGGGCAAATGTCATACACAGTAAAATTGTACCGTTATTAATTAAATATTTAGAAGTCCCTCTGCATTAAAAAACTGTAACAATAGATGATGATATTTCTTATAAAAAAAGTAGACAAAATTGCAAGGATGGCAAAGTTTACTTGATGCAGGCATTTCAGCCATACACTTGTATTGATTGTCTATCTATCAACTAACTACTCAAGTTAGGAATATAATTAAAAACCAAGAACACAATTTTCATAGTACGGTGACAATTCAGTAAAAAGAAAATTGGTTTATTAGCAGATAGTCTTCATATGCAATGAAAGCTATATTCCAATTAACCTGTACCAGTTGAACTTCTGTAAAAGAAGCATGCTTACTTGTAATTGATGTAGACATAATAAATAAGACACTATTAGCCAATTGGCTCATTAGATACAAAGATTCCAATATTAGGGGAAAACATAAAGATATGTTAATAGATTTTTCTCTTTTTAGAGAGGAATTCTGGAAGATAAACAGATAGTAAAACTTGAATTAAATAAAATCTTAGGTATTGAAGATATTGTGCAATTTGAACTGATAGATGACTTGATGACTGTACCTTTTGCAACATACATTGTAATTTTTTTTTTTAAGAAAAGTGGATCAATCCACCGGAGCTCTTTCATACTGCATAAGAGTACCTGAAAAAGGTACCTACATGCAACATGAGAAGTACATACCAGTATCCATACAATAACAGTTGAGCTGTTATATTACAAGCAGCTAACAGTTTAGCAAGCATGCTACTACAAAATACCATTTAGCTACTCAGTACTACAGATGCATACTAACAACAACAAATATAGCTATAACAGTTACTAATATCCAAACTAAAAAGAAACTGACATAGTAAAGGAGATAAAGAATCATAGTAGCACCAACACATGTACTATCAACAAAAAACAATCAAGTCAGTTTTTAACACACAGTTTCAAGATTCAGTCAGACTCAGACTCTTCCCTTCTAGGTTGGTCCTCTTCTCCATACATTAGACGATGGATATTGCCCCCATCCTCTATACGCGATAGGATCTTCAAAAAATCTCCAAAGAAATCCTCTGATTCTGCCATGGCCAATAGGAGGCCCAGTTCCAAGGGAAGAGTCTCTATTGCTTGTGGTAGGTCTTGTAAGGGGTGCAATTTCAATTTAGATTAAAGAGCCAAATACCAAATTCCTAAATTAACTAGCAATTGCAATTTCTAAACTCAAAACTCCGCGCAAGAAAAAGAATTAAAATACACAGCGGAAGCATTAGTTACTTACTTGGATCCATGCTTTGCAATCTCACTTGCAAACTTCACTTGATACGAGTTGACTTGAGATGGTGCTTGATTGGTACGCTCTCGAGTCCTTCCAAGCAAGCCCTGGTGCCTTTCTTCTCTCTCGAGTCACGAACGGAGCTCAAGAGTATTATTCTCTAATGGAGGGAGAATAAGGTGGCTATGCACAACACATGTGCCCTAAAAATTTTCTTACCCGGATTGCTTGGAGACCCAGCGCCTTTTATACTAGTGAAAATGTATCTTTGAGAGATCTTATAATTCATGTCAAAAATTATACAGAATATATGCAATATTTTCTCAAAGATATTCGTTTGTGCATTTTTGGTAACCAATCAAATATGCATAACATATTTTTCTTTTCTATTCAATTATACAAATCAATTATATTTGGCTGACAAACAAATCGTATAATTGATTGATATAATTGATCAAATATATGCATATTATAAGAGGAGGGATCCAATTACACCTTTTTTGGTGACACACTTTAACATCTACCATTTTCAAAGTCCAAATAGTCGATTCAAACCGTTCAACATGATGGATATATTAAAATGTGCTTGGAGATCAAATTTTACATTTTTTTGAATTTTTTTGCTATTTCTTAAGATGGTTACAAAAATCGTTGTTTTCAGACCATTGAAAAACAACGATTTTGTAACCATCTTAATAAATAGTAAAAAAATTCAAAAAAATGTAAAATTTGATCTCCAAGCACATTTTAATATGGTGATCATGTTGAACGGTTCGGATCGACTGTTTGGATTTTGAAATCGCAAAATTGACCTATATAAAAAACGGTGTCATGATGTGTCACAAAAAAGGTGTAATTGGATCCCTCCTCATATTATAATTAATTTACATAAATGTTATATATTTTTGGCCCATTTTGTTTGGTATCTTGATCCAATCAATTGATTAGGCCCAAACAATAATTCTTACATTTATCACTAGTATTAGTTGAATTAATTATAATTGGTCCATCAACAATTATAATTAATTTACATTATGTTCTATATGCATTCGTATCCCAAAACTTAGCGAAATTACGTACTATGCCATTATTTCAGTCAATCACATTTAGGCATATCTTATATTATTCCTCATAATATTATTGACAGTATGTGATATATTAATCATACAACACGTAGTCCAAACTTAATTAATTGAAATTGACGTCTCAATTCCAACAGGTCTACCTATGTTGTTAAGTCCTTAACATCATAATGCAAAATACATACATGTCAAATTTAAGTAAGATTCATGAGACCTAGATTTACACCAAGTGGCCAATGAAATAATTTTACTTCCTAAAGAATGAACAGGTAAAGGATCAACTTCTTTAAAGATTACCTTATTTCTTTCTATCCAAATAGTTCAAATGACAGAACCTCGAACCAGTTCAACTAATAAACGATTTTTCATCAATTAACCATAAATCATCTAAAGAAGTACATTCATAACTAAAATTATTAGAATTGACAATCCAAAAACAAATTTGTGTGACATAAAAGCATTGTACAAAAAGATGCGCAGTAGTTTCAGGCAATCCACAAAAGAGGAATCAGGCTGACCCACCCATCCCCTTTTCAAAATTTTATCTTTTCTTAGTAACTAAAGAAAAACTTTCACCTTTAATGAAATATGTTTATTTTCTATTATATTAAATCCTTTTCTAACAGAGGCTGAAGCTTATGAAACAAAAGCCCTGCACATTTCTTTTACAAGACAATTAACATGAAATTATTTAGTGAAATGATTTGTTAGTCTCATTTACACCAAAGACTTAATTCATTGTCGAAATAATAAGAATTTACACCAAAGACTTAACAAGAATTTGTAAAACTTATATGTCAAAATAAAACCATTAGATGTGATCTACATTGTTTTCTCTATATGCACATAATTTTATTTTTCACTTTTCAATTTTGTTTTTATATGAATAAATAAATTAAAATATCAATGTTCAGAACTTATTGATATTAATATATTTTTGTAAGCTCTTGATATCGATAAAAATAAAGTCGAAATCATGATCTTTTATATGTGCGTAGTGAAAATGATATAGATCAAATTTAATTGTTTTATTTTGATATTTAAACTTTAAATTTTAAGTTATCAAATTTAAAAAATAAAAACATGATAAAGGCATTTCACCCTGCAGTCATATTTTTACACAGCTGTTTGAATTCAATAGTTTTAGAAAAATAAAATAATTTGTTATCACATCAATGAATCATGATCATGCAGCCTCAAATTAAATGACCCGTTTAGCCGATTTGCATGACCGTAGTCCGTAGAGGTCAGAAATGAAACGGCCCGTAGTCAAACATTGCGACTGCAAATGATAAGGACTAAGGTATAGTTCTATAAAAAATTTCATGAATCAAGCATATTGTCCAGTCATTGTTTTAAAAATCAATCAGGGATTAGAGTGGAGGGGGTGGCACGAGATGCACACGCCCGGGATGTGGGGTCGATACACGAATGGTTGTTCACGCTTTGATGTGGATCGCTGGTCACTCTCGATAGTGGGGTCATGTCTGTTCCCCACCTTCCCTGCAAAGGGACCCACTATACATATCACCTTTATTTAAAAAATATTAATTTTATTACACCAAACTTAACAAAAACGTCGATATGTCCGAGTGGTTAAGGAGACAGACTCGAAATCTGTTGGGCTTGCCTGCGCAGGTTCGAATCCTGCTGTCGACGATTTTTTTTTTTCGCATTTCTATCAATTTTTTTAATTTCTCATTTTTTGGCAATGTCAGGCTAAGTTCAATTGGATCACCCCTATCATGATTTCGATGTATACCACAATCCACAAAGAAAGTTTTTTAACATAGGGATGAATGGCTCTGTAGTGCTACAAAAATCCAGTGTTTTAAATATCTCAACTGCTCTTAAAATTTACGATTGTTTCCTTAACCTAGTTACGAGAGGAGTGTGAATGTAATCCATTGAAGTTTTTTCAATAGACATGCTGTACATTTAAGTACTTCAAGTTATTAGCGTTTATACGAAATTAGTTGCTTTAAACATATTATCATGAAAAATATGATTATATGATTGCGTAATTTTGAATATGTTGACTGAGTTAACTTTTAACAAAAATATCGTGATTGTAAATACTTAGCTAGTTTGTTTCAATGTTTTTTTAGTTTATTTTAACAGGTATTTATAATTCTCAATGCACGTCCAATAATAAGAGGCGGATTTAGTAATGTAGAATGGGGGTCAATTGATCCCCATTTTTTTTTTTTTTTTTTCAAATACTAGTAATGAAGTAAATTTTTGTTCTATAATTTATAGTAAAATGCTACATGTACAATAAATTGACCTCCATATTTTTTGTGAAATTTTATACTATTGACCCCCATTTAAAAAAAATGAATGATTTGTGTATAATTTGAGGGATTTCTAGCATTTTAGAACTTTTTTAAATAAAAAATAAATAAAAAGTAATCACATGTGACACTTTTTATTTTATATTATCTCTCCCTCACTCATCATTATTATTAAAAAATTTTTTTTGACCCCCATTCAAAAAATTTCTGCCTCCGCCCCTGCCAATAATAATACAGAAGTTACATGAGTAATCATGCACTTTCATGCCATCATAAAAAGACATCTTGAGAGTTATGATATATAAGTGTTAAATGAAAAGGAAATGTTAAAAGAAAATGGCTAAATGTTACAAAATATTATATTTTTATTAGAAATAACTTAATTAGTGTTAAAAACACATAGTTGTCCTGTTTTTTATTTATTTATTGTTATATGTTAAAAGCTATGTTACACGGATACTCCAATATAGGCTCCGTACCCATGTCGGACACATATTTGATACCGATACGCGTCCGATACGACACCGATACGTATTCGATACGTCAGCTGGCGTATCCGCCTACGTGGCGTATCCTTACTCGGCCGATACAGTCACCGATACTCCGTTGACACTCCAGGATACGGCAATTATGTGTGGATACGGCGGGATACGGCAGACACGCATGAACCGCAAAGGTGAACCGCGCCCGTGAGCCGCGTAGGTGAACCGGCCCGCACCGTGAACCGCGCAAACACCGGCGCTCAAATGAAATTTTTTTGGTGCCCAGCGGGATTCGAAGCCGGGACGTCTCCCATTCCGCCCAAAAGCTTTACCACTGCGCCACAGTTTAACTTCTGTATTATTCCAATAGTTATAGTATTTAATATATACTTAGATTAAACCTTTAATTTTTTATAGTTTGAGCCTTTAATTAAATTTTTTATGATTATTAAATACAATATATAAATAATAAATATATATATATATATATATATATATATATATATATATAGAATGGCTAATATCAAAACGTTTGTTCTTGGGCTCAGGAACAAACGATTCCGTTCTCCAATTTTCAAAGTTCAAACAACAAATCCAAACCGTTAGATGTTCAATCTATATTAAAATGTGCTTGGAGACCAAATTTTACATTTTTTGGAATTTTTTTACTATTTATTAAGCTAGTTTGAAAACCGCTGTTTTTCAATGCTGCAGAAATTTCATAAAAACAGCGGTTTTCAAACCAGCTTAATAAATAGTAAAAAAATTCCAAAAAATGTAAAATTTAGTCTCCAAGCACATTTTAATATAGATTGAACATCTAATGGTTTACATTTGTTGTTTGAACTTCAGAAATTGGAGAACGGAATCGTTTGTTCTTGAGCCTAGAAACAAACGTTTTGATATTAGCCATTCTATATATATATATATATATATATATATATGGGAGCGGCTAAGTTGCTACCGGCAGCATTTCGGTGAGGTGCTTACGGGGGCATATCTTGCAATTTGATATTCAAACAACAAATTCAAACCGTTAGATGTTAAATCTATATTAAAATCTACTTGGAGACCAAATTTTACATTTTTTGGAATTTTTTTACTATTTTTTAAGCTGGTTTGAAAACCGCTGTTTTTATTAAATTTCTGAAGCATTGAAAACAGCGGTTTTCAAACCAGTTTAAAAAATAGTAAAAAAATTCCAAAAAATGTAAAATTTGGTCTTCAAATAGATTTTAATATAGATTGAACATCTAACGGTTTGAATTTGTTGTTTGAACATCAAATTACAAGATATGCCCCCGTAAGCACCTCGGCCGAAATGCTTCCGGAAGCAAATTAGCCATACTCTATATATATATATATATATATAATTGGCGTATCGTATCCGGGATTTTTGAAAATTTCCGTATCGCCGTATCCGTATCGTATCCGATACGATACCCGTACCCGTATCCATGCAACATAGGTTAAAAGCAACTAGTTTACCGTTAACAATAATTAATTTAGTAAACATAATTGTAACTCCACGTAATAAGATAAACACTTAATAAATAAACTCAGCAATTTTTTATATTTTAATCCCATATATATGTGAATTTTCATTTGTCATTAGTCGGATCTAATAAACATAAGTTCTGCCCGACTTATGTTTCAGTGCATATCACCTCTCGCTCAGGATAGTACTTTATTACCTAAGATTTGTGGTGTGCAAATTTAAAAGAAAATTCCCTTAAAAATACATAGTCGTAGTTCCACCCGAAAGAAGATAGAAAGCAACATGATTGCCTTCACAGAATTTTGTCAGGTCTGCCAACGCATGCATTCGATTTCAAGTCCTCCATTTTTGATAAACTGCTTTCCTTGCTTATTTTGAAATAGGAGCTTTCATGGAGATAAATAAATGTAAAAAAATAAGAGTTATAGATACATATTTACTCTCTTGTTTTTGAACTCAAAATCTCTTACTTCTGTGTGTGTTGCTTCAAGGAAAATGAGGATAGGATCAATTGGGTTAGCAGAAGGGTGGTATTTAGTTTTGGGATTTCGGATTCATGTATCTTGTTTTACTGTTTTAAGTCAAAGGAATTAGGAGTTTTTGGTTTAAATGAATACAAACCATAAACTTAATATTAATTTTATATCTTGGAATGTAAGAGGTTTAAACGAACGACCCAAAAGACTGGCAATGAGGCAAACTCTATTAATCGAGAGGCCTCAAATTGTATGTCTACAGGAGACGAAATTGCAAAATTTTGATGAGGCAAAACTTAAACAGACAGTCGACAGAGCTCTTGATGATCATTTCGAAATCCCGGCTGCAGGCACGAGAGGGGGAGTACTAATAGCTTGGTCCTTAAGCAGATTCACTCAAGTGCAATCTCAAGTGACGAATCATATGGCCACTATACTTCTTAGGAATAATCTAGATGGCTCCCAATTTCACTTCACAGGGATCTATGGTCCATCAGAAAGGCAATGAAGAAGCCAATTCTATGATGACTGAGACAGATAAAATCAACAGACGGAAAGCCCTGGATTGTGTGCGGTGTCCTCAAGCCTATTTGAGCGTCTCTTGTTTTCTTTCATCTTTGCAACTACAAGCCTGTTGTAACCGCAAATTATCAATCAAATATGGACTAGACTCCTATTTTTTCTCAAAAAAAAACTCATAATATTTTTTTCCGAGATGCAAAATTGAAGAAGAATCGCAGGAAGACTACAAACTTTTATATCAGAATTTGCAAATATTCGATAGAAGTGTAATGAGTGAGTCTATGGTACTATGCATATCACGGATTGGTCTGTAATACAGATCAATACTTTCATTTTCAAAATCTTAATGGTTAATCTGAACCGTTCAACATGAACCCCATGAGGCTGTTCGGCAACACCTCTTAATCCGCATTAGGATTAAGTCTTAAGGAGGCTTAAGGAACCGATGTTCGATTGTCTTAATCTGTGAGTGATAGCTAAAGAAGCTAAAGGAATGGGTAGAGGTGTCTTAAGACTCGGACAAATGATTAAGATCCAGACAAAAAGAGACTAAAGGAGGTGATCTTACTCCGTACTAAAGAACCAGTCTGCAAGTACATGTTCATACGGGATCATGTTGAACGGTTCAGATTGATCGTTAGAATTTTGAAAACGAAAATACTGATCCGTATAACAGACTAATCCATGATATGCATAGTACCATAGACTCACTCAAGTGTAATTATTAAAAACATATTTTGCCAATCAAAATTACAAAGAACATCAAGAGAATGGTTTGTACTTTCGTATTCATTCAAATCACTTTTCTCGTGTAAAGTTAAGCAAAAACAGAGGAAGGCAGGAGAAATAAAACAAGGAGAGTATCTTTCAGAAATACATAATTTGACTATCCGATTGCAACCTGTAGCAGATCATTCCAATTTGTTATCTTTTCTCTAGGCTTGTTCTTCAATTGGCCTGCCATCTTTTCTTTCAAATCTATTCTCTCCCAGCCACTAAATGGAACAAATTTGACCCCCTTTTCCTCCAAAATTTGTTGGAGGCCTTTTCTGCCTGGTTTTGAGGCTGGAATCAATTTGCCATTTTTCACATCCTCTAGGATGCTTGCAACCTGCCAATAATATTGATTAAAGAAAAGAGGAACAGGACTCCTAACTACCATTTCCCCAATTGCAGTTAAAAGTAAAGATAGAAAAGAAATTACTTAGCTCCCGTTTTCAAAAAGAGCCTTTTCTGCTTCTCAAAAAGAAAAGGGGGAACTTTCTGTATCCATCAAGTTCTTTCACTGAAACCTTTACAACAATAACTATCACTAGAGACCTTTACCTATAAATTTAACGGACCAAAACAAAATAGAATTTTGTACACAGTTCTCTATTCTCTCTTATATTCTGCCCCATTTCAACAATCCACTCAGGAAAAATGAAAATTGGAATAAGCTTAGAAGTCCCTCACAAACATCCAAATGATTAGTGCACAACCTTTCTCAGACCAAAAAAAAAAATTCTTCTATGCTTTTAACTTTTTTATTCGGGATCCTTGTCACAAATAAGAGAGATGCTAGTCTATTGTTAAGACCCAATTAAGTTTAATTTAGCAGAGATTCATCTCACACAGCGCTAACTAGTTTGGTGCATGTCCATGGTAAAAAGTAAAGGCTTTTCATTTATGCCTGAGCTGGGATTCTATTAGTTCATTCTCCTCATTGACATAATAAGAGAGAAGGATATTTCAGTGGGACCAAAGAAAAAAGTGATTGAGTTTGACCTTTAGGAAAGTATGATCATTTGGTTCCATGATAAGTGCAAACACAAATTTGATTTCAATTTACACTGTTCAAGCACCCACAACTGAATATCCCTGATGACCTGATCTATAATGCATCTCTTTCAGGGGCAAATTTTTTTTTTTTGCTGTTTACAAGGGTGCATTGGGAATTTTGCCACTTTTAGAGTTCAACAGGCAATTTACAATGGAGAAAACTTACCGTTTCTTCGGCACAATACAAGTTTGTACCAACAATACCAGTAGGTCCCCTTTTAAGCCAACCCACCACATATAACCCTTGCTCAGTTTTTGTATCCATCTGATCAGCGCTAGTTAGCACTCTTCCTTTCACATTTGGTACAACCCCTGTAGTGCAAAGTAAAATAAGACCTCAACAATTTATTTGCATGAAAATTGAGAAAGTTTTCATTATTGTGAATTTACTATGTGGTAAAGTACCCAGGGGCGGAACTAGGAAATTAAGATAGAGGGGGCTGGATGAATAAGCGTAATGTAATTTTATATTATGAGGGGGGCTAATAATAATAATTTTGTAAAATTTAAAATTTTGAAGGTAAATAATGCAAAATTTTCAAAGGATACGGGGGGCTTAGCCCCCTTTGCTTACCATGTAGTTACACCCCTGAAAGTACCAACCAGCAATTCTTTCCAAATTTTTCAACATGTCACAGCTGGCTTGCTAGTTGCTAAACCTACAAATCTTAACTAACAAATTTTTAGCTATTAAACTTAAACTTTCAGGTATTTATAATTTAAATTCCCGACTTGCTGTCATTTTCATTGCAGATTCATTTAGCTTGTGACAACAGCACCTCTAAATAAGAGATACTTAACCTGCTTTGAAAATTCCACTAATTTAATCAACTAACCTATCATTATCAAAAGGCAGCTCATCTATTGGCAAAGATTTATAACCGATGCTTTTTAATACCAGACTATAACCAAAAAAATAAAAAAGGGAATTGAGCAATTGATTTAGAATCTGTTTATAGAACAGCCACTAATGATTAGCTATAGATAATTATTAGCTAAATGACCTACCCACACTTAATATCTTCAATCTCTCCAGTCCCTACTGCCACCTGCTTTCCAGAAGAACCATTCTCTAATAATATAAAAACAGAATGAGAGAAACAATGAGATTTTAACAAGGAAAAGAAATTTGGTCAGTGATTCTAGTACGGATATATCTTCTTGAAAGAGATGAAATATTCACACACCTTTTAAAACCGTCTTTTCAAGATGAACACTGCCAACAGTTGAATTATCTTCAGAAATAAATTTAATGGGTTTTCTGAAAAAAACAAAGTGGAGGTTCCGCATGCCAGTGGAATTATCTCCTAGTGGGGATTTAGCTGCTTTTGTGAGAAGCTCGTAAACTCTTTTGCGAATCCGATTGTTCTTCATTTCTTCCTAACAGCGAGAGATTTCAAACTTAATTTAAGAAGTCTCTACAAAGTAATTGAAAGTATTTAACTTCACCATCTGAAACAAAGAGCAGATATAGGACCTCATCCAATGGAGATGTAGCTAAGTCAGCTTCGTTTATATGAACATTCAAGTTCTTCATACCTACATACCTCATAACCTATAGAATCAATCATTCTAGATGATCTAAATTGTAGTACAGAGAATTTGTGGTAAAAAGACTATGTTAGTTTTAGCAGAGCAGCATTTGGTTTTTGATATTTGCAAACAACACCGTAATTAAGATGACCACATATTGTTGTCTTGTGAAAACAGTATGCTCCTCTAAATTGAATTCCTCTCTTCCTAGTTCCTCATTTTCCATTTTTCTTCACCATATTTTACAAACCAAAAAACCTTTTCCACTCCTTCCCTCTCTTCTTATGCCTCAGATCTCTACAACTCTTAACCCCAGTAATCCATTCGAGGAAAAGTAAACTCAAAAGGCACTAGTTTTCTGAACGAAAAAAAGATAACGGAAGGGTAAATGGTTCTCACAATAAGATTTGGGTTCTGAATAATTATCGTCCATTTAAAAGTGGGTTTATTTGCAAATAAATTAGTCATGCTGTCTGCAAATAAGAAGAATGTCTTTATTCAAGGATAAGAGAGCTGAATTTACCCAGAATTTCACGCAATTCCTTTGCTGTGCAAGCAGCCTGTACTGGACCTCTTCTTCCAACCAGGCACACATTTCTATAGCAAGAGGATTATAAAATCTCAAGTGACTACGCATTTTCAAGCCTACACAATAAAGTTACACAATGTGTAAAATCTACCTTATTGTACTTTTTCGAAGGGAATCTAAAGCATGGTCTGCAATATCTGTTGTTTCAAGCTCACTTATTGGGTGCAAAAGGATTCTGGCAATATCAAGTGCTACATTTCCCTTGCAATTTAAACATCACGTGAAAAACAATGTTCAGGGTTAACCAAGCAAAATATAAGGTCGTGGAATGATTCCTTGCTGAAAAGTTATGATTTCCGTAATTATATTACATGATAATATTTTGTAAGAATTTTATTGGGTACCTGACCAAGAACTACTTCTGTGTCACTGTTACATAATTCTGGAGCCATGTCACGGTAATCAGGGTGGCCATTGTACCACCACACGAATTCCCTAGCCGAATATACCCCTTTCAAATCCTATACAAACATAAAGCTAATATAAATAAAAAACAGAGGAGGAATCATAAACATGAATTTTAAAGTTTAAAACTCAGTTGGGCGACTCACTTCGCCTGGTATGCCAAGGGACCTATCACTCTCTGATCCATATGCAAGTACAACCTGAAGAAAAGAAATTAAATCAATGCAGTAGATTATTAAGTAGTGACGAGAACCAAACCTAATCAGTGTGGTAGCGTTACTGGTACTAAAATGATTTATGGGGTTCTAGTGCTATGGCTTGAACCTCAATTACAAAATAATTGTCTTTTTTTACACTTTACACATATACTAATGTAAGAAACTAATATAATGACTTACCACATCATAGGTCTGACAAAGTTCTGACAGAGAAACACTACTCCCAAGGGATACATTCCCAAAGAATGAGCACCGATCATGCGAAGCTACACGAGAAAATTGGTTTACCACAATCTGTCACATAATTTAGTTCTTTAAAATGCCAAACATTCAAATCCTAAATTATCATTCCAGTAACACAGCTAAAATCTTACTTTGGTTTCAGGATGATCCGGTGCAACACCTGATCTCACCAACCCAAATGGTGTTGGCAGCCGGTCTATGATGTCGACTTCTGCCCCTTCATGAGCCTTTAACATCTACAATCCAAAAAGGCAAATATATAAATAAATAGAACTGTAAAACATGGTTTAGTAATACCAATAGAAGTAAACAATCCAAGAAGCAAAATTGTACCTTCTCAGCAGTGTAGAATCCTGCAGGGCCACTCCCAACCATGCAAACATGAAGTGGGTCCCAGATGGCAGCCGAGAACCCCCTTGAATATAGCCTCTGGCTCTGCCCATAGAGAAGAAATCTGCGCATCGCATTCATCAGTGTCTCTTACTGTAGAATTGTAGATCAAGGGTGGGCGAGAGATCCAGGGGCAGATGCAGGATTTCTGTCACGGGGTGGCAGGAATCGGGTTCAAACCCATAGCTAATCGGGTACTAGGGTTCAAGGAATGCAAGGAATTTATGGTATAAACCAAATTTATAGTATATAACCTTCCGACTAACATAATTTGTGGTACAAATGAACTGGTACCGGAGCCAGTAACAAACCATTCCTCTGTGGTTTTGATCATTACTTTGCTTGATAGACTTTACATTAGGTAGTATGGGAGTATAATTTTAACTCTGTGACGAAAGCTTAAAACTGAAATAGGCTAATTTGGTATCAAATTGTTTTCCTATGGTTAGGCTTTCCTTTATTTCTTTATTACATAAGCTCTGAACAAGCACGGAGCACCTTTGACTTAAATTAGGCACAAAAAATGCCACATTCTCTCACGTTTCCAGCAAGTGAAATCAAACAAAATTAAAAGTTACCGTAATGCTCCAGGGGCAGGGGCGTCGCCTAACAGAGAGAACAGAGAAGAGAGAGCGAGACTACAGCGCAGGGGCGGACTTAGAGAGTTGAGAGAGAGAGAGAGAGAGAGAGAGAGAGGCGCGATGCGCGCGTCAGAGAGCGACTTGGAGTCCGAGACGGAGAGAAATCGGGCTGGAGGCTTCTTCAATCTTCGGAGTCAGAAAGCAGCCGGGGACGAATTGAAAAACAAATTGCGTGCGCTAAGAGAGAAATCGAATTGCTGTGCGCTAGGAGTAGCGACGAATTTGGTTTTGGGCCCGTTAATTTCTGTAAGCGCTGAAGAAGAGAGAAGATGGGCTTACTGAGTTCGGAGAGAAACAAAATAATTTCCAGAAAATTGATAAAGAAGAATCGGATCTGTTTTTTTCACTGAATTATAAAATTATAAAATTCAGGAGAGGCAGTTGTTGGACTTTATTGGATCCGTCTCTGGAGAGATCCACCGGCGAGAAGTCAGTGAGAGACTTCCAATTCTCAAGCCTTCTCTTCTGCTTGAAGGATTTGCTGGAGTCTAATGCAAGTTATGGGCTGGGACTTGTCCCAGACTATTGAGGCTCCAATAAAAACGAAATATGGACGAGGTCCAATAAGTCAAAAGGGAGGGTTCTTTCACTAAGATTCCTTTCGCTGAGAGCCCGAGAGAGAGGGTTCTTTCACTAAGATAGGGAGGCTGTAACGAATTGGGATCCAGTGATGTAACCCAACTTTGGGTTTTAGATTGGACCGTCCGATTCGAATTTGAGAAAATTCATCCGCGAAGTGAGTGCACATATCCCGACAACAAATTCTAATCCCGAGACAATCTCGAACGACGAATTTGAATTGGACGATCTCAATTCAAAACCTAAAGATTGAGTTACTTTAGGGATCCGGACCCAGCTGTAACCGGAGGTCTCCCTCTCCCTAAATATAAGCATGAGGATTTATCAATGTTATGAATTTAAACAGTTACACATGATCGGCACTATATGAAATATACTTAAATATTAAATATTATATTTTTTTAAATAGGTAAAAGATTACTTGATTTAAATTTTTTGGATAATTTGAAAGTAATAATTTATACCTATTTAAAAAATTATAATAAAATATATATAAAATTATAAACTTTAGTCTCAAAAAATATTCTTATATGAAAATTATATTTAACGATTTGTATTAACTGTTTAGATTTAAAAAATAAAGATATAAATTTATAGCATAGGTCAGATTTATAATATACATATTATCGTAACCTCAACTCTTGTTGTATACTATAATATGTGAATTAGTATCCTCTGAGTTAACTCAAATTTTGATTTATAATCTAGACGGCTTCATTTAAATTCAAACTAATATTAAAGAGTAATATGCGTTACAGACGTGAATCGAATTGATTTGAATTCTGATTACACAGTTTTGAAATTAACTCAAATAGTACGTTAATACAGACGATGCAGATTCATATATGCTGGACCGGAAGAATACAATAACCCGGCTAACTCGGAACTCTGTAAAAGTGCTCCTTGGAGTTGGAGATTGGAGAATAA
Organism: Carex kokanica; assembly: GCA_025461125.1. Taxonomy (NCBI): domain Eukaryota; kingdom Viridiplantae; phylum Streptophyta; class Magnoliopsida; order Poales; family Cyperaceae; genus Carex; species Carex kokanica. Next base: position 1,989,212 of record JAJGRX010000856.1, on the reverse strand, counting down.
TCAACAATTGTAAAAAATTTGAAGCAAGCAAGAGACCGAAATTTTTATTAATAGGAAAATTAAAAAATAAATATCGACAATGGGGAAGCAGTTCTCAGAAATTCGATATATAAGAAAAATATAATGGTTTATAACGTTCAAAGGACGTTATAGACCACAACGTTCTAATTAGCAAAATCAGATTACTGCTAATTAACGAAACAGTGCGAGAAAAAAAAAATCTCAATCAGATTACTGCCTAATTAGCAAAATTCACATAACCCTTTAATATTTATGCTAATGCGAATTCGACGGGCCGAATTCTTGCTGCATATGATACGAATTTCTTAATCTGCCCCCTGTTTTCAACAAAATCTCAATCAGTTAATTGGTGTGTTTCATACGATGTTGACGCAGCGTGATTGCGGTGCTCAAGTTTGTTTGTGCCAGACTGTTTGCTTAGCTATGCATTTGACATTCAAATTTTCTGGACCCCTACAGCAATTAAATATTTTTGACTTTATAGCAGCCTGAAAGTCTGACCTTTCCGAGTTCATTTTTTCCTTTTTGTTTTTTGTTTTTGTTTTTTGTTTAGTGACCCTTCCGAGTTGCTTGAAGCTACCTATAACACGAGCACGAGACCATCAATAGAATAGAGTCAATTGATATTTAGCGTTCCATCCGCTGGAGTAATATGAATAGATTCATGTCTTTTTTATAAAGTCAAACAGTTGATTTTAATTATTAAATACGTATCCATATGGTAATATATTTTTTTTTCCTCAAAAAAGAAAGTAACCCAATAGTACTGATCTCAGGATAACAATATAATAGAGGTACATAATTGTTGTATTACGTGTGTAGTATTAATTAATTAATACATGTGATGGGTTTTGATACAACAAGTGGTACTGTTACGTACAATCTCAATCTTATTCAAACTTTCCTTGTTTGTTGGGTGTCTGTTGGTATATGTCACACTGTCCCAATAACTTGTTAATTATATGAAGTGCACGCTGGACTTTCTTAATTAGTAATTATTAATTAATTCAGATCACCAAATGCTTATTGTCAGACAGTTAATCAACTACTTATTTATCTAATGTTCTTATTCATCAAATAATACTTCTTATCTATATATTATTCCAAATTTATAAACTTTAATCGTGGCACCGTCAAAAACATATTAGTATGTGCGCACGCAAATTATTTCTTTATCTTCCCATTAGCATTCCTTACTTATATAGTTCTTTTCATATATGCTCTTATATTTCTCATATATGGTTCTGAATGGGCAAATTTCAGAATTTTTATGGAGATTGGACATCTTTAGAGCATATTCAATTGTTAGCTATGTCTTTGCCTCTAAAAAAAAGAGAGGCTATGTTAATGGTTGTCAGTGACATCTACTGATGCATATGGAAAACACGAAATTCTATTTGTTTTGATAATTCTCCTATCCCCACAGTTAGACGAATGCTTTTGCTAATTAGTTCCTTGTTGGAATATTGGCCAGGTATCAAAATGAGCCATGTGTTGTACTTTGCACAACCTTGCAGGGGCGGAACTAGAAAATAGAGATTGGGGGGCTGAAGAATCAAATATAGTGTAATTTCATTTTATAGAAGGGGCTAAAAGATATTAATGCATATAAAAATTACAAAATTTAATGGACCAAACTACAAATTTTCAAACTATAGGGGGTGCTTAGCACCCTTTCCCCACCACTATGTTCCGCCCCTGCAACCTTGGCTGCCTGAAGATATGGACATGGTGCCTCTCCAGTCCCTTTCTCCTCTACCAGCACTTGAGCTGCCTACTGATACCAATATGTCTCGGGTACCAGTCATGCTGGCATGCTGAAAGATCCCTTGCTTCTCTGCTAGCACTGTCCAACTGGTACTAGTGTTGCATACCATGTCTTTTATCTTATATTTGTGCTGGATAATTGTTTTGCCTTGGCTTGTTATTGCTGCTGTAATAAATGGGGAGTTTCCTTAAATTGTTGGCACATTTCTTTAGTGTCTGCTCTGGTGCATCTTCGTTAGGTTTTTCTACCTATGACAAATGCCTTTTTTTTGGGTTTTAGGTTTGGTTGTACTTGAGTTTGCCCCCAATCGATGATGAAATAAATACAACTGAAATCTTGGTACTGCTTCTTGATGGGTCAGTCTAGAAGTCCAGTACCTGATTAAGGAAGTCGGGTGTGATGTTGAGACCATTGAAGGCTTTGGGTTTTATATGGGTAGTTTACATTTTTGTTGTCCTTTTTTTTTTTTTTACTTTTGAACATTGTATTATTTCGTTCTTTTATATAATGGAAGGACATTATGCCTATTTTTCAAAAAAATTAAAATATTTTTTTTGAATTCTAATTGGTAATTTAATTAGAAATTAGAATATTAGAAGTTAAAAATTAGAGTATTATTTTTTTTTTATCTAGTACTCGATTCGCTATTTTTTACCTATGATAAAATTTCAAGATCCGCCACCTTATATATTTTTATCTAGTAGACCTCTAATATAAGAACGAATATACAGTTTTATATTAGTTTCTTTGCTTGATTGTAATTTTTTTTAGAAAAAATTAAGAAATGATGAATAAGGTTCGGGGTCATGGTGAACTGCTACTAATGGTTGTAAGTTACATATTATGTTTCTTATATGAAACGGGCATTCATGCCTTTTTTTCAAAAAAAAAAAAAAAGTTCGGGGTCATGTTGATTGTTGTATTATTATTTGTGGGAACTTGACCTCTGAAATTTGGAAAAATTTTATGTTAGTAATAGATGGAAAATTCATTGTATATTAAACATATAAGTATGAATGAATTTTATCTGGCATTAAGGTCATAATAGTTGTAATTACATTCGGTTTTCACTTTTTTTTTTTCTTAACTTGACAATTAACATTTTTGTCCCATTTTTATTTATTTTGTCTCATTTTTTAACAAGTAAAGACCAATAAAAAATATAAAAATGTGTAAATTTTTTTTTTGATTTTTTTTAAGTTTGTCCCTTTCATATATGCATATTATGTACAATTTTTCTTCTTTTTAAAATATCTAAAACTATATTTGTTAAATAAACAAATTGTCGTGATTATTGTATTGATTATAATATGTTAAATTTGTTTAACAATACGTAGTCCTTGAATAATATTTAATTATCATAACATACATCAGTCAAACAAACTGTTATTCCTAAAAAAGAAAAAGAAAAACTTTTGTAGAGGATCCAAACCCAAAGTCTGCGTCTTACCCTATCCAACAATTCAACGGTCTCAAGTCTCAAGTCTCAACTCTCAATTGTGTCATAAATTCACTCTGTTGATTTTTTTTTTTTTGTCTATTTCACATTTCGATGATCTAGCACCATATATAACTTATTTATCTATATCTTATGCAACTTTTGTTAGCAGTTTGTGTTGGGGCTACACGGAAAAAAAATAGTCATGTATAGATAATTTAGATGCTATAAATTCTAAAATAGAACAAATAAAAATTTTAAAAATCATTTGAGATGGGTTTTGTGGTGAAAAAAAAAAATGAAGTACTAATGTAAATTATCTGTCACTGAGATATTAAGGTATATATACACCTTTCATATTTTTATTTTGCTTCTGGATTCTAAAATACAAACAAGAATTTTAAGCAGACCTTTTAAGATTATTGACACAGTTAAAAAAACAAAAACAATAAAGAAAGTGTATAGTGTCCAGCTACCATACGGGTCCGACTCTGCTGCTTTTCTATCAGAAAAGCAGCAATCAGTTTTTCTAGATTCAATTATTCAAATTTGTTGAAATTTGTGCATGAAAAAATTTCTATATAGAAATACGCAAAATAATTTTTTTTAAATAATTAGATGCAAAAAAGCAGCAGAGTCCATTCCCTAACCTACCATGTTTCCCAATTGATTCAGCGGTCCAACAAACAGCTTTCCAAATTTAATTGACGGGTCCCAGTAGCTTCCTACGCACTAATTCTCCCCTCCGTCTCTTCACCGAAATTTCCTGTCGTACGGAACTATTCAAGGGACAACCTTGTACAATTTCTTTTTTATTTTTAGAAATATAAAAAATAAATTATAAATCATAGATGGATTAGATTTTTTTTAATCTCATGGAAAGTACAAAATCAATTATTCGATTGTTTTGATAAATTGTTGGAAATCAGGCATTAAAATTTTGAAATATGAGTAGGGTTAATATCCACTGTTGATTTTGTGCTCCAATCATACTCCATATTTTTATCTCTGTTCTCAAAGTTCAAACAGTCGATTCGAACCACTCAACATGATCTCTATATTAAAATGTGCTTCGAGACCAAATTTTATATTTTTTGAAACTTTTTTATTATTTTTTTAGATAGGTACAAAATCATTGCTTATATACCATCCAAAAACAATGATTTTGTAACTATCTAAAAAAATTGAAAAGATTTCCAAAAAAAATATAAAATTTGGCCTATAAGAACATTTTAATATGGATATTATGTTGAGCGGTTCGGATCGACTGTTTGAAATTTGAAAACAGATATAGAGATGTGAAATATGATTGGAGCATAAAACCAATGATGTATTTTAACTCTACTCTTGAAATATATAAGATTGAACTATTAATTCGGTCCCTAAAGTGGTGCAACTAATAATTACAAAATTATATAAGAAATATGGATCAGCTTAGTCAACAAAATAACATTTAAAAAGGACCAATCAAAGAAAGAATATCATGCATAGTGAAATCAAATTAAATCTTGTGGTATGTATTGTCTTTTTTTTTTTTGAACTTTCGCAGAAGCTGCATAATTGTAAAGGAGAATCTAACTCTCGACTTTTGAATACAAGACCTTTTTCTAATCAACTATGTTACCTCCACTTTCTCTTGCGGGATATATTGTCATATTTGAAAATTTCAATAATAGTTAGTTTATTTATTATAAATAACTCGTAGGAATGATAGGAGAGCAAATGAGACTTTATTTTCTTGTCTTAGCGTAATGCTAAGTTTAGAGTCAATGAGTCTTCGGTGGATGAGTAGGTCGCTAGTTCTCTAAGAGTTTGAATGATTTATTTTTGAGTAATTGGTCCCTACAATTATCATGTATTATTTACTATTTATCAATAAATATTTCTTCTATATTTTATAATGTCTCACCTTTATTTGCAAATTTTTCGTTATCAAAAGCTGATAAAATTGAGCATCCCCCAAATTTGTAGAAATTATAAGAACGAAACCAATAATTTGTTCCATTTGGGCAGAGGCTAAAGGAACAAAACCATTATTCAGTCCTTTTAAGTTTTTCAAACCGTGTGTCAGTTGATGTGTAATTGTGGAAATTAAAGAGATCAAACTAATGTTTTGGATCTCTTCAGCCTCTGTCCAAAGGGGTCAAATTATTGACTCTGTCCCTTCCATAAATAATCCAGCCTTTCCCAATAGTTTAGTATTGATATTTCTACAAATAAAATTTTGACTTTATACGGCTGCCAGCAAGCACATATCAAGCACTAGCTAGCATTTCCTTGTCAATATTCAACGAGGACTTTCTCCTCAACCCTTCCCCCTCTGCTCTGTCCAAATGTTAATTAAACCTATGGCTATAAATACCCCCTAGGCACCTTGCACATGCTCTCATAACTCATCCTAAGTTTGAACACTTCAACATCTACACAATTAAGCATACAAGCTAGCAACTGATCAGTGACACTGGGTCTATGGGTTCCCAGTCGATGAAAGGAAACAGCAGTCAGCTTCTCTCTCGCATTGCGGCCGGTGATGGTCACGGCGAGAATTCATCGTATTTTGACGGGTGGAAGGCCTATGATAGCAATCCCTTCAATCCTTCTAGTAATCTAGGCGGCGTGATTCAAATGGGTCTTGCTGAAAACCTGGTAGGTTACTTTCCTCACCATAGATCAACTCAATTCTATAGGAAATTAAACTATCTATTTGTTAATAGATTGTGCTAACATCGTGGTTTTATAATTTTTAAATTTTTTGTAGCTTTGCTTGGATATGATTAAAGATTGGATTAAGGAACACCCAGAAGCCTCAATTTGCACAGAGCAAGGTCTGACTGATTTTGAGGATGTTGCAAATTTTCAAGATTATCACGGGCTACCTGCCTTTAGACAGGTACTTATTAATTATATAATACCCAATAGAGTTTTCAGTTCTAACTACCCAACATAATGTAAGTGGATAATATTGATTAATCTTTGCCATAGACCTTTGGAACGAAACAGGGGCCTAGGTGACATGAGCATCTTGTTTTAGGGGAAAGTGTAAGAAAAAAAGGACCAAAATTAAATTTTTAATAGTCCATTAGGTGCGCATTTTAAGATGGGCTACTAATTAAAAGGATAAACAATAATTTGGTGTAACGTGTCCGATGGCAACAGATTTCGGTAACGATTTGATGTCTAATTAATTGTCTAAATGTACAGGCTCTAGCCAAGTTCATGGGGAAAGCTAGAGGTGGAAAGGTCAAATTCGATCCCGATCGCATTGTAATGAGCGGTGGAGGAACCGGCGCGCAAGAGACGCTCGCCTTCTGCCTTGCTAACCCTGGTGATGCCTTCCTTGTTCCAACACCATACTATCCAGCGTACGTATCATGATACCATCATTGCATAGCTCATCAGTCTTCAATTTTCTAAATTTTACTCTTAATGTCAATAAAGCAGAGTCAACATTATCCACATGGTCTCATCAGAAAAGTTTTGTGCAAAAGTTGAAAAGATGGAAACGTAATAAAGAAAAGTATACACAAGCAAGGTCCCATTCATTCTAGTCAATTAAATGACTGTTCTTGTACTTAAATTTCGTTAATTACGATTTGTATTGTATTAGGAGGTAATAAGGAACTTTGCTTTTTGAGTTTGAATGGGTCAAATCTCTTTAGTCTTTTCCTCAAAAAAATTTAGCTAATAGAATTATTTATATTTTATATTACAGATTTGATAGAGACTTTTGCTGGAGAACAGGGGTCAGGCTCCTACCAATCAACTGCTACAGTTCTGACAATTTCAAGCTGACCAAAGCCGAACTCGAGTTGGCTTACGAGAATGCTCAAAGAGACAACATTACAGTTAAAGGTGTGCTCATGACGAACCCATCTAATCCACTCGGCACAACCATGGACCGGGACACTTTTAAGACCCTCCTTTCATTTGTTAATCAGAAAAGGATTCATCTAATTTGTGATGAGATCTTTTCTGGAAGTGTTTTCAACCAATCCGAATTCCTCAGTGTCTGCGAATTGCTCGAAGAAGAACCAAGCTATGACAGGAATCTATTCCACATCGCATATAGCCTCTCGAAGGATATGGGGCTTCCTGGATTCCGGGTCGGCGTAATCTACACATACAACGACGCAGTTGTGATATGTGCCCGAAGAATGTCTAGTTTTGGACTCGTGTCGTCACAAACACAACACTTGTTAGCTCACATGCTAAGCAATGATGATTTCACCTCCAAATACCTGGCCGAAAACAAGAGAAGGTTACATAAAAGGCATGGGGAGTTCACATCAGGTCTAGAGAAATTGGGCATCAAGTGCTTACCGAGCACTGCGGGGTTATTTGTCTGGATGGATTTGAGACAATTCCTGAAGGAGAGTACCGAAAACGGAGAGCTTGAGCTGTGGCGTGTCATAATAAATGATGTCAAATTGAATGTTTCCCCTGGTTCATCGTTTCGTTGTACTGAACCCGGGTGGTTTAGGGTTTGTTTCGCGAATATGGATGATGAGACTATGCACATTGCTCTGAGAAGAATTGGAGACTTTGCTGATAAGTTGAAGGAGGATACTACACAAATGCAGAACAAGAAGAGATTTAATAAAAAACTGAGATTGAGTTTTTGCCGTCCGAATGACGGGGCAATTGCACAACATTTGATGTCACCTCATTTATTATCGCCGCGATCCCCTCTAGTTAAAGCTTCCAACTGAGATATTTGTCAGCATGTCCAGGCCTGAGCTAACGGGTGATGTACTGATAAAGTTCATTTTTTGGTTCTTTTGTACTGGCAATCTATTTTTTTTTTCTCATTTATACAATTGTATATAATTAAATAAAAAATTATTTACACAAGGTGCGTTCCAAGGGACAGCAATGCAGTGACCAATAATCTATTACTCATTGAAGCTCTTGAGTTCTGGCAATTTCATTCTAAAATTATTAGTGCCTAAAAAACTAGAGCTGTCTTCCAGGTCCGAAATTAGACCGAAAGATTTCTTATGTATCTTTAAAGTTGGGAGGATTTATTTTCATTTTTATCTAAATAAACGTACGGATATCAGTAGATAACAGTAATGAGCTACACATCGCTGACCCATATATGACAAGTAAGAAACAAGCACTATGAACTGGTGCCTATTTAATTGGATCATTCTGCCTTACCTGGCAAAAATCGATTCAGATCCTTGACCATGCATCACTGTGCTGCACACGAATCGTGCGGTGCGTATTGCTTAGAGATTAGTTCGTCCGGTCTTGAAATTTGCAAAAAAATCCCCTTATAAATCCTCTCCGGACGACAGACAAGCAGCACACTACTAAAGCTGAAATAGCAATTGATCTTGTCAGCACCCAACATCCCTCTCGGATCAGCAACTCACATACCAGCTCAATAGTCTGCAATAGTTCGAATTCGGATCCCTTTTAAGTAACTTAAAGTCTTGAGTTTGGATCCAGATAGTCCGATTAGAATCTGCATGAATATTAAAGGGCCTCATGAATATTACCTAGAGTCGGATTCTAATTGAACGGTCCGGATCTAAACTCACAGTTTGAGTGACTTTAGCGATCCGAATCCCAATAGTTCGGCATAATAAATGGTTAACTGAACCCTTTACCATCTCGTACCAGCAGGCACGGACAATCTTATCAGCTGTAATTCAACAAACAAATAAAAAAAAAAGCCTATTAAAGATGAAAACACAGCGCAAATCAGGAAGTGAGTAATAATTTAACGGTTCAAATTATTTTGGCACTTGATCTGTGACTGACAATATTGTGTAACTATAGTAATTTGTGATATACAACATATCTGAAATACAAAACCATATCGATAATTTTATTTTTATTATTTTATTAAGTGTGACAGTTGTCTATAAGCCTTTCCTCTCGTGAAATCCATAATAAAAGCACGACTTGCCCTTGGATTGGGCTGAAGTCCCTTTGTTAACTGCTTGGGTCGGATTCACGCAGCACAATGAGATGTCTTATTGGGTCGGATTTCTCATCATCCGGCCGGGTCGGGTAAGAATCACCATGTCACCATGCACTTCTTCTCTCACGGATAAATATATGGACAGAGCTTTTTTGTATCAACCCAGCGCACGACTAATAGAGATGAAATAAAAAATAGGGAAAATTTCTGGTGTGCCCATGTAAACTTTTAAAATAGCCAATTTCTCCATCTAAACAACATAATATCTAATATCCCCATAAAAACTTCATATTATTTCTTCTATCCCCTTTTATACATTTTAACTCTTTATTTAATTATTTCAGATATTGAATTGACAAATATACCCCTTTCTCCTTCTTCACATTATTGTGTTGTACACCTGACTATAGTGAAGCTTCATTTATAAACTGAATGTTAACCTGACTTCACCCCACTGCCAGTCTCTTCACATCTACTTCTCTTCCATCCCCTAATCGACCCTGACCAAAGTATTTTGAAAGGTGCTAAGTTATTTCTTTCTTCTATTATCTGGTGTTGATATGCATCGTCCATCATAGAACAAGTAAGAGTTCGGCATTAATTAAACGACAAAGTATGGATGATGAAATATGAATGTCTCAAGCGCCTATTCAACAAAGTATGGATGTGAAAACACTAATTTATATTTGTACAAACCAGATTAATGTAATTAACCTATTTTACACATCATGCCTAATTTTAAGGTACTCTATTTAACGGAGGTTTCAAACACGGAGTTAGATCTAAAAAAAATTGATATACTCAATTTTGTCTACACTGCACATGTAAAAAAATTGATGTGGGAAATTCACAGAAAAAAATGAGATGCAAATGAATTTGTTAAGATTTTACAATTTCCTTAAATACTGGTCAAATCCTCCTTCCCTAAGCTTCTCACTAAAATTATTGATGGCAGCCACGAGTCATACCGAAAAATTTTCGTTTTCATCTCTGCAATTACTTCTATGCTTTCCTCTTTATGCACCTTGTTCCCTGGCTCAATTTTACACCTCCCAAATTAGTTCAATCGACCATTTTACCAATTAATTTACACGTCCCAAATTAGTCCAATCGACCAATTTTACCAATTAAACCCTGATTATGAGCGCCTAGAGTATATTTCTCATCGTCATGATTCATAGGAGAGAGAAAAGAAACATAGGATGAATCTTAAACCAAGAAATATCCACTATTGCTCTCTGCCTCTCTGGGCATGGAAAAAATTTGGTTGAGGAGAGAGTACCGGACGTTTTCTTTTAAACAGAAAGAAAGAAGAAGAAAAGGATACAATTGGCAATTCAATATCTAAAAGAATTAAATAAATAAATAAATATATAAAAGGGAATAGAAGAAATAAGATGAAGTTTTTATGGGGATATTGGATATTATGTTATTTTGACGGGGGGATTGGCTATTTTAGAAGTTTACATGGGTACACCAGAAATTTTCCCAAAAAAATATACATGACTGGTGTCGTGATGCGCTGCGATAAACAAAAATGACTCTGTTGATATCTTTACCCTGACACTCACCGTCTTCAATTCTCCAACCTCGTTCTGGCTTACTGCTTTCGCTCTTAGCAAAATCCACCTCGCACAAGTCGGCAGCAATGTTAACCTCTCTCTCACTCCATTCTTCCATCCTCCCCTCCTTCCCTTTCTACTCAGTCTCCAGCCAATGCCTAGGTAGTCACCGTCTCTCAACAGGCCACCTCAGTCTCATTACGAGAATAGACAAGACCGTACGAACTCGCGCACAGAGACTCCGATGCCACGTAAGTTTGCTTGCGGACTTCGCCCCCACCGCCTCCGCCGCTTATGGAGCCCTCCTCCTTGGAGGCGGCCTATTTGCCTGTTCGTATTTTTACTTTTGATTTTCTTATTCTGTCCATTGCTTTTGTATCATCAGCTTCACCTAATGTATCTTTTATTTTTCTCAGATTTGAGATCGGGGAGTAAAGGCTCCATTTTCGGAGGGCTTTCTGGTGGTGCTCTTATGGCTGCTGTAAGTACAACAAACTATGATTTCTGTGATTGAAATTAGGAGAACCCAAACTCGTACGCTTGAATGTATTAATTGGACCTCATTATTTGTCCCTTGAGGTAGGTGAATGCTTTAGGTGGATGCAATTAGATGTATTTTGTAATTCGAGGGTTTAGGTAATTAGGCATCACTCTTTCTGAAATATTACAATTTTGCCCCTGAACTCTTTGAATAGTGTTATCATTGCAATGCAAGATGCTGGTAGCTAAATTGGGTGGGAAACAATATATTGGACCTCAAGCTATATGCTCTCTTATTTTGGGTTCGTAGCTATGTAATTTACTTTCCTACATTTGTTTCACTTAGCACCTGAGTTTCAAATTATACATGGGAGACTAAAGAGTGATAGTATTACTGAAGATTCTACATCAAACATCACTTGGCTGATTGACTTGTGAAATTTATATTTTCATGCAATTACGAATCATGGATCTCAACTTCGGCTAACTAACTCCTAGCTTGTGTTTATTTTATATTGCTTAAGATAGCATCTTTTGTTGGTTTACTTGAAAGACATTATCTAATGCAATCGGCTGAAACAAAGGGTATTATATGTTTATGCAATTACAAATTGTCGATCTTACCCTGGTTTACTGAACTTCTAGCTTATGTTTATTTTATTTTGCTTGAGATGAAATCTTTTGTTGCTTTAATTGAAGGCATATTATCTAATGCAATCAGCGGAAACAAAGGGAGCTGGTGATGCCATTGGATTCGGCTCTGCTTTCCTCTTTGCTTGTGTTTTTGGTACGTGGTTTTCTTATAGTATTCCATCTACTGTCATCTGAACCTAGATTATAAAAGTTTTTTTGTGTAGGTATTCGGTTGTATAATACAAAAAAGTTGGTACCATCTGGACTTCTCTTGGCACTCTCTCTTGGTGCTTTGACGGTGTTCTTCTCTGCTTATATGCAAGATAAGATCTGATAGATGGTTAGTGGTGTGGATTTTAGTTGTAATAATTGAGGCTTATTAGTTTAGGTGAGATTGTCCTTATGAGTTGTTTAAATTGTAGACCAAATTTCCATAAATGCAAGAGGCACACTAAATAAATGTATTTTACTTACCTCTTGAAAAATGTTTGCGCTTTTTGTTTCTTTTGTTTCTCTGCTTGATAAACCTTCCCCATAAAGAAAATATGTCTATTAACACATAAACTAATTGTAAAGCATTAATTGTAGCTGTGACTATAAAGTGTCTCACAGACATCTCATCATTTTAATCAAGAGAAGATCCATTCTGTACAATCAAATTACAAGAATTTAATTTATAGGCTACAAAAGAAAATCAAATATTCTAATACAGTTCCAAGAGCTAATTTTGTTTTTTTGTCTAATATATTAGTTAAGAATCCATATTTTTCGCACAAAAAATAAAAGAAACACAGTGAGTGCTGGCTTTGATGACGCGAACTCTGCTGAGCTTATTATTGTGTTTCTTTGCTTATTGGAACCTGCATAAGACTCTAGTGAATTAATTTTTTTTTTTCAACTTCTTTTAACCGAAATCATTGAGATTGCAAATTTGCAAGTAGCACATGGATATTAGAATGACAATAATTTTATGAATTGTACAAATTTGTAATGAAAAGACAAAAATTTCAGCTGGACATTAAAATGAGCAGTGCAAGAAATTCCCTTTTACGGGGAAAAAAATGTTTCCTGGTGAATTGGTTAGGTTTTGTTGTTACCCTTGCTTGACTAGTATGGTTCATCACTAGAGGCGGAACCAGAAGTTGGATAAATAAGATAATTTCATTTTATGAAGGAGGCTAATAATATAATTTTGTAATAAATAAAACTTTTGAAAGACAACTGAAAAATTTCAATTTATAAGCACTCCTGTTCCTCTATCTACTTCGGCCCCTATTCATCATTCTAAAAACTTAAAACTGTTATTATGGAGAGCATGACACTAGGTTGATGAATTCACTACTGAACAATTTGATTTATCGACTCTAGCATTGTTTTTTTTCTCTTTGGACATGAATGGGCAATCACTGCATGTGCAGCTGCTTGAGATTTGAGACTTAAGTTTGCACAAGCCGGCGTTCACTTTTTCCCCACACCTTTTGGGAAGTTGCAGGGCCTGGTTTGCATTGGCACCAGCCTGTTTTGTCACAGTAGTGCCACTGAGTAGCACCCCGGGTCCGAATTAATCAGTGACCTCAGTGGGGTGCAACAACTGCTTGACGGGATACGGGTTGAATTTATGTACTGCAAACACGGTACTAACTGGTTCAAACAAGCCGTATCCTGACTTTTTGAAACTGAAACCAACGCACATAAACAACTGAAAATGATAAACTTTATAAGTACTTTCTCCATGATACCACTTTTTTTGATCTAGTATGTGATTAGGATGTTATTTATACCACCTTTTTTAGTCGAATTTCTTAGTTTGATGACATAATCTAAGGTTAGGGTTGGTGGTCAGAAAAGAGTGGGGTTTGGCTGTTCCATGGGTAGATTAAAAAAACATTCAGGGGTTGTTGAATCATTGTTGTAGTATATCACCAAATTGGGGATGATTTCAAGCTGCTTATACTATTCTGATGAGATCAGCAAGGTGTTTATTTATTTTGTCTGAAAGATTTTTCCTTCCTAACAGCATGACCAAAATTTATAGCTGGTTTAATTTATTATTTAACTACCATACCAGTGCCATATTAATAAGCACCGATTGTTTGGTTTCATGTTTGGACCTATTAAATTACAGGTGCATTGGATTAGAAGGAAAGTTGTTCGCACTCTACAGTTAATTGGAGAATGCCAGAAATCACTGGCCTGAGTAGCCTCAGGGGGCCTGATTTTATGGGTGAGTGGGTCTAATATTTTTTTTCAGAGTAGGGTTAAAATGCCCCATCGGTTTTGTGCCCCATCATACTCCAATATCGTTATCTCTATTTTCAAAGTTTAAACAGTCGATCCGACCGTTCAATGTGATATCCATATGAATATGTACTTGCAAACTAAATTTTATATTTTTTCGAATTTTTTTACTCTTTTTTCAGATAGGTAGAATTTTGATGGTCCAGAATTTTCAAAAAACACTGATTTTTCTACCTATCTGAAAAAATAGTAAAAAAATTCGAAAAAATATAAAATTTAGTTTGCAAGTACATATTCATATGGATATCACATTGAACGGTCGGATCGACCGTTAGGATTTTAAAAAGTACCATATTGAGCCGTAGTACACTAGCCATTGGTGCTATGCATAGCACCATAGCCTCACTCTATTTTTTTTATCTGAAATATGGGCACTGTTTAGACACAGCCACATTTCTAAAATCTGAAAAGAGAACAAAAGTGGTCCTTAACCTACTATCTCCTGGTCTGGTCCACAAGTTGCAAAACTAATTTTGGTTTATATAAACATTTTCTGTTGTACCATATACTCAATACCTTACCATCATATCTTATTCAAGAAAAGTGAAGTAATGCATTTTTCTTTTCTTCATCTACAAAAATTCAATCATCGGCTGGAAATGTCTGAGTCAGTAATTTAATGCAAGCAAGCAAGCTCTACTCTATGATTAGAAGAATGCAATATAGAGTCCTAAATTAATAACAAGTGAGAACGTTTAGGTGTGAAACTGAAATTTGTAAATTAATTTTCAAAGTGAAAACAAGAAAGAGGATGGTATTTAATTTTATTTCTCTAGAAGCAAGCTCCATCCTAGAAGAGGTTTTTGTTGGTTCCTTTCAAGCTGGTAACTACCATCAGGCAGCAACCAATCAGTACTGTGGCTATCCTTCTCCATCCTTGTCCAGAATCTCTAGGATCGGTGGGAAGAAGCCACATATTTCCTTTGCACGCAAGAATTTCGGCTGTCTGCAATTGGCAAATTTTGCTTCTAACCATCATACTCATACATGCTATCCGGTCATGTCATGGCACGGTATGTGTGTCAGTGACTCGTATGTTCTGTGTTGTGTCATGACCATTCACATGACGTGACCATATTTCAGAAAATTAGCATAGTATGACACATCACGTGATCATGTGAGTCCCGCGTGATCAGAATCGTTAAATCTTTATCTAATGGTGAATTTTGAATAAACTAATTTAAATTACGAAAATAATAGTTAACGTGACCAAGCTAGTTCCGGCACGGCATGTTTTTACATGCCTACGCTGCTCTTCTACGGCAGCATAATTGTACTAAATTGTTTGTTGGCAACACTTTAATCAATTTTGTTTTCTATGGACCAATATCATACCGTATGACAGTTGAAATAGCTTTCTAACTTTTGTTGATTGGTACCGATATTTGATACTTACGGGTAATTAAATACCTGTTGCATGGGCTGAAAATAAAAGGCTAAGTCTTGTCTAATTGTTTCTTATTGTCTATATATAGTAGATCCTTTTTTTTGATATAAAATCTCTGTTCTAAAAGAAACTGTCAAACAAAAAAAATTAAATTATCCTGAAATCCGAATGCAGGCATGCAGCTAGAAGCGTGTTCGATCTTTGCATCAGATAATACATCCGGGCATGAATTTGTAAATGTGTGCTGGTTCAGTCAGATGCTTCGGCATTAAAAAAAAAAAGTAGGTATATTACAATAATATTCTAAATGCTAGCATAAATCTGCTTACATTCAAACAGGATCTACTTTCAAGCAGACAAATGCAACTCTCAACTTGTGAATTCATTGTTCAAGGAAACAAAAATAACAGATTAACAAATAAATCAAAAATAAAAAGAACTAACAAAAAAGGGACATAATATTTTGCAGAAAGGAACTAGATTTAAGAGAAAAAGTAATACATGAATTTGAGCAATAGATCCATGTTGTTGCAATTGACTTCATCAGAGAAATCTCTCATTTACATATATCAACTAAAATGAAAACACTGTTAGTGCACTTGCCTAGAGTGCTGGAGCGGGCGGCTCCCTCGCCGGCTGGGTAGCAATTTCCGTGTCTCCTCAACTTCAGAGAAAACCTTCTCCCATAACTCCGTGAACGCCCGAACAATGACGTCGTGATTTTCAATCGAATTCAATAGAAGAAACTTTTGCAAAAGCTCCTCCATCTCATCTTTGCCCTCGATCTCATTCTCGACAATCATCTGCAGCATCGACTTCTTAAAATCATCAAGCGGGTCGTCTGATTCCTTGACTATTACAATACTCTTCTCAAGTCTACCTGCTCCGGGTCTCTCCTTGCTCTTATCAGTAGAAGAGAACGAAGGAGTAGGAGGGGAGGTATATTTATTTTTCCTTCCCCAATCCTTTACACTTTGCTCTAGCTCGTTGAGTTCACGTAAAAGACCGGCAAAACTTGGCGCGCTAGCCAAGCTCTCCCGTCTCTCTGTCTCGTCAACAACTCTTTCCCAAGAGGATGTCGATATATTATTATTGTTTTTGCGAAATGATGACTTGTTTATCATCTCGGTTGTGGGGACGCATACCGAGACCGACTTCATATCCTTGCAACCGCAGCCAAGGGGAAAGAGGGAATGAGACTTGCGTCCCTTCTTCCCATTGCCATGCTCGCTCATTCTATTAGGTTTTGCAATGGATGGATGTTTGCGAGGTTGTATGGTAAGTATAATATTGAAATGGAAGAGAATCTCTGATGAGGTAATGAAAGAAGGCACTAGTCTTTCTCTTTCGCGGAAATTAATGAAGTATGGTGGATCTATTCATATTTAATCTTGTATAGATGAACCTAACTTTCCGTGAATTGGCCTAGACGGATGGGCCCGCTCATTCGTGCGGATGCTATGGATATAAAAGGAATTGAAAAAAATTCTAATTACTACATATTTTTTCTGAGGAAATTCTAATTACTACATATTATGTATCGAATATGATGTTGGAGGTAGAGCTAGCATGCATCACTATTCTTTGCACGTACAGCACTTGTTGGTACTTGGTAGCATAATTCTAGCGTTCTTAAGTTTGAAATAAAACATGCATCAGATACATTATTAACTATATATGTTTGTACGAAATTCATAAAAATTATAATTTTTTGCATCAAAATCTGTACCAAAAATATCAAAATTCGTGCTGACGAGAGAGAGGCGATAGACTCTGAGATAGCGCAGGGCCAGTATTATTTGAGCTTTGAGATTCGTGCATAACTTATTTGAACGGTTGAGATTTTCCAAAAAGTCACGCAAAATATGAGATATCTAAGAGGATGCGAATTAATTGCGGACCCTTTAACAAAACATATAAATTTGTTATGAGCCGGATCGCAAATATATCACCCTTTTGTTTTTATCTTTTCTGTGCAAGAAAGAACACAATTTATCACTAAAGAAAAGGACCACAATCCCATTGCTGTAGAATTACATCTTTGGGGCCCATATTAGCAACCTTTTCACCATTTTACAGGGACTTGATCCCTCGGCTTTTGTATTTGTTTTCGTTTTATCTCGGCCTTTTTTATTAGAAAGCAAGAGAAAGTGGCTTTTGTGGGAATCACTGAATCATTCCATCCAGCTGGTTTCAATTTCCTAGATATGCTGCTTGCGTTAGTATTCATGCCTACAATTGCTGGTTATTATCTGGTATTAATTTGCATGGGACCTATAGTACTGTTAGACTGAACTATCCAAGCCATCAACCTCATCTATGATCTAACATTCCAAAAATTGTCACCAGCTAGCTACCAACTATTTTAGCTAGCTACTGTATTCACAATAGAATTTCTGTAGCGTACCGGAAATTGGATCAAAAACTAAGGACGGAATTATAAAATTTTGAATTGGGAGGTTGAAACGTAAAATGCATAATGCATGGTAAATGAGATTTGAATTCAAATTTTCACAATTACAAAATAAAACCTCTAAGCTACAAGCTTGCATTTAATATTTTATGAATGGGGTTTGAACAATATAAAATCTGTAAAAATAAATCAATTAAATTTTAATATACATGATTAAAAATTATCAAATCATGGAGTGACTAAGAACCTCTGGCTTGGTTGTTGATTCGCCTATGTAAAATATAGAAACGAAACCACAAAATAGAATATGATGGAACAAAATTTCACAATAAGACAATTGTATAATTATTTTAATTCAACAAACATCATTTTATAGTTTTTCTTTAAAAAAAAGTATGACAAAAGAAGTATATTTTGAGAAAAAAATTGAATCGGGAATAGACAAATGTCCTCGTCTGAATCTACATGTCCGAAATAAATAAGAGTAACCAAAGTAAAGCCATACTTAATTTCACGAGAAAAGGTTTTGGTACCCAGCCTTTTGTACCCGGTTTGTACCCAACCTGATCCGTTCGACTAATTAACCGTAATTAACTAATTAACTAACTCGGTCCCCACCAATTAACGGATCTTTAATCCTTCTTCCCGATCTCCTCATTTCCTTTTTTGAATTTGCCTTTCCCGATCTCGTTCTTTCCTTTTCGGAGGCGATTCTCCTCTTCGCTCTTCCTGTTCTTCGCGATTCTCTTCGCGCTCTTCCTGTTCTTCCTGTTCGCCGCTCTTCCTGTTCTTCTTCGTGATTATCCTCTTCAGGCGGCGGGCTCTCTTCAGGCGGCGGGCATTATAATCGTGATTTCCTTGTTCAACCTTTTCACGCGACGGAGTTTATCAGGCGGCGGACATTGAGTGAGTTTTTTGCTGATCTTTTTAATTTTCGTTCCTTCTTTTGATTTGAATTTATAATCTTGTTTTCCTTCGATTTCTTTGCTGATTTCCTGTAAAATAACACTGATCGCTCAAAATTACACTGATCGATCAAAATAACACTGATCGATCAAAATTACAAATCGATCGTTTTATTGCTGATTTCCTTATATTTGTCTGATCTGAGAAATTACTGTATTCGATGAAACGATCTATTAATTGCTGTATTCTGATTTGAGAAATTACTGTAAATTACTGATTTCCTGCTATTTGTCTGATTTGAGAATTATATTTCAGAATTTTACAGTATGTATGCAACAGTTTACAGGATATATTTAACAGCTTTACAGGATAAACTTTTGATATTGGATGATATTACTCTATAAGATATATTTAACAGTTTTACATTATATGTTTAACATTTTTACATGATATATGTATTATTTTACAGGATATATGCAATTCTTTTCACATTTATGTTTTTATCTGAAATATCTTCATGTCTGCTTTGGTTATCTAAAATTGCAGTATTTATCTAGTAAGTTTACAGTATGTATGCAGTTTATTACAGGATGTCTATATACATTTTATATACATTACTTTACAGGATATATTTCACAATTTTACAGGATATATACAACATTCTACAGGATATATTTAACAGCTTTACAGGATATATTTATTATATTGAAGGATATTAATCTATAGGATATATTGAACAGTTTGACAGGATGTAGTTGTTATTTTACAGGATATGTTGTTATCTGAAATATCTTCATGTCTGCTGTTGTTATTGTGTCTTACATTGTTTATTATTGATGTTTACAGTTTTTATGCAATGGAATTTGACTTGAATGAAGAGCTGGGAAGTGATATTTCTTTGGAAGTTGTAGAACATAGAGTTATACGTGAATGGGACTTGAATGCAGAACCAGAACCAGAGGTTTTGAATGTAGAACCAGAACCAGAAGTGATAGAGGGGTCAGGAGAGTCTGAGATTCATCAGTGGGATATGAATGCAGAACCAGAACCAGATGTAGTGTTAGATACAGTTGGACAGCAAATGGGAGAGTTAGAGGTTGGTGAAAAACAGATAGTTATTGCTCCTAGTATTGGCGATGATTTTTGTTCTGTTGAGGAAGCGCACGATTACTGGAAACTTTATGGTTTTCAGACTGGTTTTGGTGTGTGTAAGCGCACAAGTCACAAGAAGGGTGGTAATGTGGTTGCTTGCCGATTTCAATGCACTAAATTTAGAGAAAAGCGTGAAAAGGTTGAAGAAGGAGAGCCTTTTCCAGAGAGGCGGAGGCCTTCTGGAAACTCAAACTGCAAGGTTTTTCTGAAAATTAAATATTCTGAGTTGACTGGATCATGGCGAGTAAGCAAGTTGTTTTTGGAGCATAATCATGAACTTACTCCCGGTTCATCCTTTCTAATCCCGGCTTATCGGTATATTCCAAAGAGATTCAAAGATATGCTGGAATTTAACTCGGATCAAGGGTTGTCAACCGCCGACAACATTGAACTTGTGTTAAAAATGGCTGGTGGGTATTTTAAGGGTACGTTTACACGAAAGGATGCTCGAAACCACATTGACAAGTACAAGAGAGGCAAACTGAGGGCTCTTGGTGGACATGATGCTAATCTGCTAGCAGATTATTTTGAGAAGAAGCAATTATGTGATTCGAACTTTTGGTATACATACAAGCATACGAATGATGCTCATTTATGGAATATCTTTTGGGCCGATGGACGTGGACGTGCAGCCTACAAATATTATCATGATGTTGTTGTTATGGATGCCACATATCTTACAAACAGGTAATTTTTTTATTTATTTAAATTTCCAATATTTATATTAGTTGTAGAGGTCATATTAATCAGGTTTGAAGGTTATGTACAATATTTTGAAGGATATATTATACATTTTTACAGGATATGTGCAACATTTTACAGGGAACTATGCATTGTTTTTCTTGTATTAATTTTTACGTTATATTTTTAACAGTTTTACAGTATATAAGCATTATTTTACAGGATATATGCAGTTGTCTTCATGGATCTATTTTTTATCTGAATGTCTGATTTTACAGAACATATACAATTGTTTTACAGGTATGATATGGCGCTTGTTCTGTTTGTGGGTGTCAACCATCACTGGCAGACTGTAATTTTCGCTTGTGCTCTACTTGGAAGAGAGACTGAGGAGGACTACAAATGGTGCATGGAGAAGTTCGTCGCTTGCATGAACGGTGTCAAGCCTGGTGGTATCCTGACAGATCAGTGCCCAAGTATTGAGAAAGGCGTTCGGCATGTTTTGGGAGATGACACTGTCCATAGGTAATACTTTTACTGGATTCTTGAACTAGTTTTGTAGGATATATTAATTATTTTACAGGATTATGTTTCATAATTTTATAAGATGTAGGAGTTTTTTTACAGGATTCATGGTTTAGTTGTATAAGATATCTGAGTTATTTTACAATATTATTTTCCTTAACCAAATAGGTACTGTGCTTGGCACATTCTTCATAAATTACCGAGTAAATTAGGTGGGCAAGATGATAAGGATGCTTTAACCTATTTGGTTAAGGCAACAGTATATGAAGCTAAAACCCCATTGGATTTTGAAGAAAATTGGAGGAAGCTTATGGTGGAGATTGGATACGAAGATGCACCGTGGTTTAAAAGTATATTCAGACAAAGGCGTAAATGGGTGCCAGTTTTTTTGAATGACCGATTTTGGGCTGGCATGAATACCACCCAAAGGGTTGAGAGTATGAATGCCTTCTTTGATAATTATCTCCGATCCAAGGCAACACTTGCTGAATTCGTTGTCAATTTTGAATCTGGTTTGAGTAGGATTTGGGAGAGAGAGCATTTTATGGACCACAAGGACAAAACCACAACACCAGTGTTAATCTCAGATTTAGAATTTGAGAAGCAGTTCTGTAGTTTATACACAAATACCATATTTTATAGGTTTCAACATGAGGTCCGACAGTCTCTGAATTTGACTTGTGTTTTTAAACTGGAACTAGAAAACTCTACAAAGGTTTATGAGGTTGAAGATATTTTAGGAAATATATTTGAGGTACAGTACAAGGAGCAGTTGAAGGAAGTTTTTTGTATTTGCAAAAAATTTGAGGCCTCTGGTATTGTTTGCGCTCACTCGATCATGGTTTTGAAGCATGAGAAACAATTGCATGTTAATGATAAGTACATACTTGATCGATGGAGGAAGGACAAAATTCGGTTTGATTTGATTCCTGTTGTGTGTCCTGATGGTAGCAGTGTTGAAATTAATAGGTAACAATTCAATTTTTGAAGGATTCACTTACTATTTTTACAGTATTGGTTGATGTGGTTTTTTATTCTTATGTGAAATCATTTTTTCGACCTATATTATTTTTGTAGGAGGTATGATTTGACAAGGAAGATGAATCCAATAATTGAAGATTTCCTTAACTTTGGTTGTGTTAGTGATGACAAGGAAAATAAAGTTCTTAACGGGTTAGAAGATCTTCTAAACAGACTAAAAGGTTAACTTTCTGAATATTGCAAAACAATTTTTTTTTGTGGTTTTGGTATTGTACTTCTTTATTATGTTCCTTATTTCATTTTTTGCTTGATTCAGGAGATGTTGTTTCTGGATCGTTAGTTGAACAAGTTGTAGATGGTACAAGTGCAAATGATAATGGCGGATCTGGAGGAAGGGCTTATAGAGGAAGGGCAAGTGGTGCATCAAGAGGAGAAGTACACGATGTTTCAACAGTCCCCAGAAAACGAGCCAGAGGTAGAGGGAAAGGTATTGCAACGAACTTTTGAAAGTATTGTATTCAGTTGTTTACAGTATTTGTATAATTATTTTACAGTATTTGTAGAAGTAATTTACAGGATTCATAGAAGTAATTTACAGGATTCATATCACTATAATTTTTTTGACAGGCCAGCCTGTAATTGGTGAAACAAATGGTGATGTGACTTCAACTGTCACAAGTACAGGAAGAGGTTATAATTTTATTATTTTGTATAGTTTTTTGGCATGTTTATACAGTATTGATTGTAAGATTTTATTGTATTTGTTGAAGTAATTTACTGGATAATCATAACAATTTATTACTTGGCATTCTACAGTGCTAATAAATGTTTTAAAGTATTGACTAGTCATTTTTACAGTATCTGTGCCAGTAATTTACATGATTGCAACTTTTGTAAATTTTTTTAACATGCCAACCAGCGACTGGTGAAACAAATGGTGACACGATTATTGGTTATCCAATTACTCATGATTGGGATGCACTCATCGCTAGACTTGGTAGAAATGAACCTGTAATTCATGAAAGAAATGGGGAGTCAATGCCTGGTTCTATTGTCAGAGGTATTTATTAAGTTGTTTTCTGAAAGATTTTACCTTATTAGTTGCCTATATTTACAGTATTTATTAATACAGGTGATGAAATTCTTATGCAATCCTCTTCAAGTCATCACCAAGAATTGAATACCACTGCCAATGAAGTGTTAAATTCTGCACCATCGATAAATATATTACCACCGCAGAAATCAAAAAGGAAGGGACGACCACCGAAACATGCTTATAAGAACCCGATGGATGTAAATGTGAAGAAGAATGGCACGCGATAAGTAGTATGGAATAAATAATTTTGTGAAGATATAAAGGAGTAATATAATGAAAAAAAAATTGTTTCTAATTTTTTCTTTTTCAGTGACCTTGCTTGTAAATACAATTTTTTTTATGTTAGTAGAATCTGCTATGCTATTTTATTACATGATGTATAAATCAGGTGCGTAGGTTATGTACATTACTTTACAGGACATGTTTAACAGTTTTACGGGATATAGCTATTATTTTACAGGATATAAATAGTTGAAGATTTGTATATATTGGTAACATTGTCATGTTCTTTTTGAATGAATGAATCTGCTATGCTCTTTTTGTGTACATGTTTAACAGTTTTAATTGAAGTCATAATATAAACAGTTGGAATTACTTTTTTGAAGTCTTTTATGAATTGTTTTATAGTATATGATATACACAATTATATTGATTTTATGAAAAAATTGTTATTATACAATAATTGGATTTATAACTTTTATACAATTAGAAACAGTTAATTCATAATCAAGTAAAATTATTCATAATATAAATAGGTGGAATTAATAAATTGGATTTATAACTTTTATACAATTAAATTACGAGATTATTCGATTAATTTACAGTGTTCTTTTTGAATGAATTTGTATACAGTTGTCTAAAGTTTAGTTTGAAATGGAGAAGATAAGTTGTGTGGACCCCAAATTATACAAATTTAAACACCAAATACTATACTTTGCGCCATTTCATTCGCACCATTTCATATGATCTAACTATATAACATTTCATATGATCAAACTATATAAGTATCCCCTAATGATAATCATTAATGATAATCATTAGTTGTGCCGTTTCATATTTCCGCTTGAATTCAGATCGCACCCGACTGCTCTCCGACTAAACCCCTAAACCCTACTCACTCTCTCACTCTCTCACTCCATCAGTCGAGTAAACCGCTCAACCCTACTCTCTCACTCTCTCACTCCACCATTTCCGACTAAACCCTGCTCTCTCTCCTGCTCTCTCTCCGACTTAAGCATCGCACCATCGCACTCCACCATTTCTCTCTCAGTCAGCGAGATCGCACCATCGCACGAGTAAGCCTACTCTCTCTCAGTCGACTGATCGCACCATCACCATTTCATACTCTCTCTCCGACTTAACCCTACTCTTTCTCAGTCACCGATCGATTTTCTTTCAATCGGTGTTTGTTCTCCGACTAAAGCCGTTGCTCTCAGTCACCGATCGCACTATCTGTCTTTGTTCTCATCTAAACCCCTCTCTCTCAGTCAGCTGTCTTTGTTCTCGATTGAAGGAAATGAAGAAAAGTACTAAAGGTAATGCATATTCTTTTTATTTTATTCAGATTGTGAGATCTTTTATTTGTTGATCTAATTTTTTTGATGTAAATTTCTTTGTCAGATGCATCGGAAAAAGGATGTGCAAGTCAGCAGTCTAACTCTTCCGAAGGTTAGGGTTATTCTTTTATTGTTGTTATTTTTACAGTATGTAGTATAAGTCTGACAATATTCACAAAGTTATTTTTCAGTATTTGTTTTATTCATTCATCACAGTATTTTACATATTTGATAAGTAATTTCACAGTATTCACATATTTATTCACAGCATTTTGTCTAACATTTGGCAAGGTTAGGGTTATTCTTTTTATTTTCATCAGATCTGTACTATTTTGCTTTTTATAGTTGTTATTTTTGCAGTATGCAGTATTTCACAGTATTTTACATATTTGACAGTATTTCACAGTATTTTACAGACTTCGTCAGTAATTTTACAGTATTCACATGATTCTTTTACAGTATTTGTTTCATTCATATCATTCATCATTAATTCTGTATTTTACATAATTCACAACTAATTTCACAGTATTGACAACTAATTTCACAGTATTGACATACAATTTTACAGTATTCATAAGTATTTCACAGTATTTTACATATTTGACAGTATTTTACAGACTTCATCAGTAATTTGACAGTATTCACACGATTCTTTTACAGTATTTGTTTCATTCATATCATTAATCATTAATTATGTATTTCACAGTATTCACAACTAATTTCACAGTATTGACATACAATTTTACAGTATTCATAAGTATTTCATAGTATTTTACATATTTGACAGTATTTCACAGTATTTTACAGACTTCATCAGTAATTTGACAGTATTCACACGATTCTTTTACAGTATTTGTTTCATTCATATCATTCATCATTAATTCTGTATTTTACATTATTCACAACTAATTTCACAGTATTAACTGAGTTCTTTTACACTATTGTTTGATTCATCATTATTCATTAATTTCAGTATTTTACATACTTCATAAGTAATTTCACAGTATTGACCTACAATTTTACAGTATTCACACTATTGTTTTACAGTATTTGTTTCATTCATCATTCATCAGTCATTTCAGTATTTTACAGTATTCATAAGTAATTTTGCAGTGTTGACATACAATTTTACAATATTCATAAGTAATTTTACAGGATTGACAGAGAATTTTACTTTGTTTTGCAGCCACTGGAAGAAAGAAGTTGGATAGGTATGGCATAGTCACCAACAAGTGTGTTGTTGACCTTGCCATGACATTTATCCACACTAAAAATTTTCATAAACTCAATGTGGAACATCGCAAACTCCTGTTTGCCACACCCTTCCTCCATCTTTTTGTCATACCCAAGAAAATGCAAGTGTCAAATGCTGTATTACAAAGCATTTTAACCCGATACGACCATGCACAAGGTCATTTTCTTTTTAGAACCAGAAAAGTGCATTTCACGTCTGGAGCAGTGAGTCATTTCATGTGCTTGCCTTCGAGAGGCGACGTTGTGGACCTCAGTCAGACAAGGTCTTCAACGTCAGCTCTTCGTGAAAAATACTTCCCGAAGAAATCACAAATCAGGAGGCAAGAGCTTGAAAAAGTAATTGAGGAACTTGTAAACAATGAGAAATCAGACCCAAGAGATTTGGTATCTCTGTTGGTGCTGTATTTGTTTACAACTATTTTGTTCCCAAACACGGCTGGGAGTGTCCCATTACATCTCTTCAGGTACGCAACATCTTCAAATATATTATCTAAAAGTCCAGTATTTATCTAGCAAGTTTATAGTATGTATGCAGTTTATTACAGGATATATGAATCAGGTGTGAAGGTTATGTACATTACTTTACAGGATATATTTGACAATTTTACAGAATATATGCAAAAGTTTACAGGATATATTAATTGTTTTTATTTTATTGTTTTTATAATTAATTGAAATATATTACACCATATGTCATTCAGGTACGCACAGCGTCTTGAAGATTTGAAAAAGTACAATTGGGGAGCAGCTGTTTACAACTTGTTGCATACGCACCTTGCCAATGCTGCTATGTGGTGCAAACTCCAAGAAGAGGGTGACACTGATATGACAGAGGAGGAAGGTGCAAGCCAGAAGGAGATGACAGAGACGAAGGAAACTGGCTATCTGCCAGGCTGTACTCTTGCCCTCATTGTAAGAAATGCATTAAACTATTCCAGGATTAGGTGTTGATTAGCATTAAACCATTATGTAATATACTTAACAGTTTTGTAGGATATATGAGTTATTTTACAGGATTCATGATCTAGTTTTATAAGATTTGTGAGTTATTTTACTGGATTCATGTCTTATTTTTATAAGATGTATTAGGTATTTTACATGATTCATGTCTTATTTTTATAAGATGTATTGAGTATTTTACAGGATTCATGTTTTAGTTTTATAAGATGCATGAGTTATTTTACAGGATACATGCTGTAGTTTTTTAAGATGTATGAGTTGTGAGTGTTTTCTTTAACTTTTTTTCTTTTTATTTAGGTGTGGTTTTACGAACAGACTTCGTTCGAAAAAATGAGGACTTCCACAGGACGCATTCCACGATATTTGGACTGGTACGAGGGCTTATCGAGTAAAGTAAAGAGGCCACATTTTGAGAGGCAGTTGTTTCACATATCACAAGCGAATATAAAAGAAGATCCAGTACCATATTTTGTTGCGGAGGAACAATTAAGGGAGAAAGGTTTTATCGCTGCGAATTTCTTGGAATATGTTTGTGATGCTCAGAAGTTGCAAATTGTTTTGAATACCCCGACTTATGATATGCTGGCAGAATTCACTCCGGTTCTGATGAAATTTGGGGTTGTCCCGTGCTTCTTTTTGAAAGATCAATTCAGAGATCTGAATCCAAAAATTGTTTATGTTGTCCCAAGTTTTCCCAAACTTGAAGATATCGAACCAGAAATTATGGAAAAGATCATACAAGAAAGTGATGAAATAGTGCTGAAGTATTCTGCAAAGAAGCTTGCAGAGAAGAAGATGTTCGACGATCAATGTAAGTTTTACTTTATGTACTGCCTATATTTACAGGATTCACTTTGTTATTATACAGTATACATATTGATTTTAAAGTTATAATTAATCTCGATATTTAAATGTTTGTTTTGTTTATTCTACAGCTAAAATGAAGAAGTTGGATTTTAGTAGTACTCCCTCAGGTGAAAAGCGATCCAAGAGAAGCCATGATACAAGCCAACCATCATTTAGCTTGGGAATTGGACTTACACAGTCCCAAAGTACGCCAGAGGTTGAGGAACCTAAAGATGAATCTGACAATAAGGAGAATTTGGGGAAAACTAACAAAGATGAAGACGCTGCAATTGTACGAGATGATGATAGTGAAGATGACGAGGAGACTGAAACAGATGAAGAGATGAAAGAGCAAGAAGGAGATACTGACAAGGAGGAAGACACCGAAGGAGATGAAGGGAAGAAAGTGCAAGAGGGAGATACTGACAAGGAGAAAGAGACCGAAGGAGATGAAGATATGAAAGAGCAAGAGGGAGATAGTGACAAGAAGGAAGAGACCAAAGGAGATGATGAGAAGAAAGTGCAAGAGGAGACCGAACCAGATGATGCAACGAAAGAAGATGGCGCAACTGAGAAGGTTTTTATTATGTTATTTTGTTTTATTAACCTAGAAGTTCTACATTATTTATACTTTTGTTTTACATTATTTAACTTTGTGAAGTACAGTATTCATATAGTAATTTTACAGTATTCCGTTTTTTACCCAACCTGATCCGTTCGACTAATTAACTGTAAGTAACTAATTAACTGTCTCGGTCCAGTAGAATCCAGTAGTGTACGGGTTGGAAGAAATAGAAGCAGAAATTATCCGTCGTGCTAAAATGGGACTAGAGCAACCGGAGCAGGTTTTTATTCTGATTTTTTTTGTATTATTTTTTTATAGTGTGTTTTAAAGTTGAAACATACTTCTTTTTCCAGTATTCATATGTTGTTTTTATAATATTCACAGAGGTGTTTTACAGTATTGAGAGGATCATTTTATACAATTCGTTTCAGGATGAACTAGAGAGCAAGTTGCATGACATACGAGAAGGAATTGAAGGAGGAGAAGATGAGGTTTTTATTCTGATTTTTCTTTTTATTATTTATTTATATTATGTTTCACAGTTGTAACATAGTTATTTTACCAGTATACAATAAGTTGGTTTATAATATACACAGGCTTTTTTACAGTATTGACATAATGCACAGAGTAGTTTTAAAGTATTTTACAGTATTTTTTTTACATATTTGACAGTATTTCACAGAATTTAACAGACTTCATCAGTAATTTTACAGTATTAATTGAGTTCTTTTACAGTATTGTTTGATTCATCATTATTTCTTAATTTCAGTATTTTGCATACTTCATAAGTAATTTCACAGTATTGATATACAATTTTGCAGTATTCACACTATTGTTTTACAGTATTTGTTTCATTCACCATTCATCAGTCATTTCAGTATTTTACAGTATTCATAAGTAATTTTGCAGTGTTGACATTCAATTTTACAGTATTCATAAGTAAAATGTACAATTACATAATAACTGTGATTGTACAGTATCTATGTAGTCATTTTACAATGTTTACTTGTTTTATTTAAATAGGTTGTACGTCAACTTTTTGAAATCCGTGACAGCAAGAGTAGCCAAGAAGCCAATGAGGAAGATGAAGTAACACATCTAGCAACTCTGGTGTTTGAAGATGTGTGCAGAAAATCAGTACTTGAATACAAAGAAGAGCAACTAGTGAAGAAAAGAGAGGAGTGTGAGAAGAAGAAAGCAGCACAAAGTACTGCCGAGGTAGTGGAGCCCAAAAAAGTTATCATGAAAGGGAAAAAACCAGTTGCGTGTAGGAAAGGGAAGGGGAGAAAACCACCTCCAAAAACAAAAAAAAATGTGGGACCCACCTCCCCAAGGGTCATCCTACCAACGAACAGAACTGAGAATGAATCACTAGCTCTCTTACAAGATTTTATTGTTGACAAGACATACAAAGTTCCCTTGACTTGGCATTATACTTGGGAAGAGTTTAAATCATTAATTCCTCATATAGAAAACTGCAGACCTGCAAAAGATGTCCCATTCAGTACTGATGTTACCCAGTGGAGTCACGAGAACAGTTTGTTCTATGATGGAGGTGACACAGCTGCTGAAAAGCCTCCAATGATAAAACGATATGGGTATAAACATCGGGAGAAGCTGTCTATTGAAGTCATCCGAATATTGGATGATTGGTGGGTGGAAGTGAAAAATAAGAGGCTGATAAACAATGAAGAAGCCTTCTGCCACAAACCAGGAAACTTCCATTGCAGAATGTCAGCACTAAAAGACTTGATGAATCCTGAGCTGCCAGTTAGCAGTGAGGTATGATTTCTACAATATTGAATGTAAATTATTTTACATGATGTACATAGCATTTTTATAGGATACAACTGTTAAATTTATTTTACTGATTATGATTGATTTTGCAGCTCATTGATACTGTCCTGTCAGTAATGCAACACGAGACTCCTGTGAATCACCCATGGTTTTTCATCTCACCTTATCTATCCGTAAGTTATTATGTACTTTTATATATTATGAATTCAATGTTCAGACTTGAAATGTTGAAATACTTCAGTAATATTTTACATGATTCATACAAAAATTTTGTAAGATGTATGGGTTATTTTACAGGATTCATACAAAAGTTGTACAAGATGTATGGGTTATTGTACATGATTCATTTAAAAATTTTATAAGATGTATGATTTATTTAACAGGATTCATACAATATTTTTATAAGATGTATGAGTTATTTTACAGGATTGATCCAATAGTTTTATAAGTTTTATAAGTTTCTTTACAGGATTCATTCAAAAGTTTTATAAGATGTATGATTTATTTAACAGGATTCATACAAAAATTTTATAAGATGTATGAGTTATTTTACATGATTGATCCAATAGTTTTATAAGTTTTATGAGTTTCTTTACAGGATTCATTCAAAAGTTTTATAAGATGTATGAGTTATTTTACAGGATTCATACAATAGTTTTATAAGTTTTTTGAGTTATTTTTATTAGATGTATCAGTAATATTTTAATGTTTTATTTTTGTCTATTGCAGATTCTGATGCATATGCACGATGAAAAATCAGCATTACAGTCCCTTCCACAGCTGTTTGGGCCTCAATTTGAGCGCATCAAATGGCTGTTCGTTCCTGTTTGCAAGAAAAACCATTGGGTGCTTTTTGCAGTCGATCTTCATAATGTTGAGATGCATTATTACACTTCTCTTAATGTTGAATACATGCAATACCATTGGCACACCATGAGATGGCTTAAAGATTTTCTTAGCTGGAGGACTTGTGAGTATTCTTCAACTATTTAGAGGATTTTACAGTATTCTTCAACTATTTTTTCATTATTCTGCCATTGATTTAGAGGATTTTCTGTTGAAATGCATTAAACTATTAAATAATATACTTACCAGTCTTGTAGGATAAATGAGTTAGTTTACAGCATTCATACCATAGTTTTATATGATGTATGAGTTATTTTACAGGATTCCTTAAATAGTTTTATAAGATGTATGAGTTAGTTTACAGCATTCATAACATAGTTATATGATGTATGAGTTATTTTATAGGATTCATAAAATAGTTTTATAAGATGTATTGGTTATTTTACAGGATTCCTACAAAAGTTTGATAAGTTGTATGATAAGTTTGATAAGTTGGTTAAAGTGCTGATAAGTTTGATAAGTTTGATAAGTTTGATCAGTTTGATAAGTTTGATAAGTTTGATAAGTTGTATGATAAGTTTGATAAGTTGGATTCCTACAAAAGTTTGATAAGTTGGTTAAAGTGCTGAAATTGGTTACATGAGTTATTTTACAGGATTCATCCAAAATTTTTATAAGATGTATGTGTTATTTTACAGGATTCATTACATACTTCAAGTTATTAAAGATGTTAATATCATTTTTTTCTTTCAGGTAACGCTGCATGGAAGGATGTTGGCATTGTTGAGCAGAAGTGCCCACAGCAGGCACCAGGATCGATGGATTGTGCAATTTTCTTGCTGCGTTATGTGTATAATCTGATCACTGAGACGCCAATGAACTTTACACAGGTAATTTTATGATGTATATATTTTAGTTTGAAATACCCGTAGGCTTCCATTACATATTTCCTGATATTACATATTATGTAAAGAGGGTAGTGTATTCATAGTATTTTACATACTTCATTTGTAATTTCACAGTTTTTGACATACCATTTCACAGTATTAACACAGTTCTTTTACAGTATTGTTTGATTCATCATTATTCATTAATTTCAGTATTTTACTTACTTTGTAAGTAATTTCACAGTATTGATATACAATTTTACAGTATTCACAGTGTTATTTTGCAGTATTGGTTTCATTCATCGTTCATCATTAATTTCACAGTATTCACATACAATTTTACAGTATTCACAGTGTTGTTTAACAGTATTGCATAAATCTAAATCCCTTGCAAATCTTTTTTTTTGTAGGATGACATTTCCAAGGAACGTGTCGTTCTACCAATGAAACTCCTGACGCATCCAAATAATTCGCATCAGCGTTTTATGAAATGATTGAACAGCTTTGATTGGTTAAAGTTTAATCCAAATATTGTTTGTATTTGATGTTAGATATAGTTGAAAATATTTGTGAATACAGTTTATTGGTTAAAGTGCTGAAATTGGTTACATTAGTTAAATTGGTTAAATTGCTGAAATGGTACGGTTTATTTTGTGCTGAAATTGGTTAAATTGGTTAAATTGCTGAAATGGTACAGTTTATGATTTTTTTGTCTGTGGTATCATTTTATAGTTTGTATAAGATGTTTTTATAGTTTAATGTGTCAAATTTACAGTATTGAAATCTTGTAGTTAACATCTGTTATATTTATAGTTTGCATCTTCTAATTTTATAGTATTGAAATTTTATTTTACATGATATTCAAAAAAAAAAATTGAAGAACAATTGATGAATTGAAAAAAAAATTATTTCAAAAAAACATTATTTTTAATTTCGAAAAAAAAAATTTAATTTTGATGCAAAAAAAATTAATTTTGCATCATTTTCAGTGTACAAATTAACGAGTTTTTAGAAGTTTGTTTTTCAAATCTTCTAGAAGGTTGAAGTACAGTTGGAAGTGGTTTGTGTTAAGTCTTCTAGAAGCTGAAAGTACAGTTGGAAGTACATTAAATTTTCTAGTTCCTAACAGTTTTTAACTAACTTAGTAAAATCTGGGTTGTTGCAATTTTTACCTAGGTATTATGCATGATTTGTTGTTTATTTAACAGTATTCATTATAGTATTTTACAGTATTCGTACAAGTCAAATGACAGTTTTTTTGGGTAAAAACTGGGTACAACTCCTTGGGTACAATTAGTCGGACCCTAATTTCATAGTGTTTAAATAAGTATAATAGTGTTAATAAACCTCCGAAATAAAATTATGCCGATAGAAAAGATCATTCTTGTAACATTTTATATTTATACAGGTATTGAACGCCATCTTTATATATGGCATGATATACGCACTTACATGTGCAATATTATCCGTAGTAATAATATTAATATTATAATCCATGATTTTAACGGATAACGCCCGTTTCATTTTTCAAACCCAATCACATATTAAGTGCTACAGAGAAGCTGCGCACCAAGTAGGGGTGTTCAAACGGTTCGGTTTGTTCGGTTTTCAATCGAACTGAAAAATTTCGGTTTAAATGATTCGGTTTTTCGGTTTAAATGGATCGGTTCGGTTAAAATTTTGAATTATTTCGGTTTAAATGGATTGGTTCGGTTTAGACTTTTCAAAACCGACTAAACCGAACCAACCGAATTATATTGGTTCAAGTATGATTTATATTTTGTTTGGTTCAATCATTGTTTCTTTTCTTTCATTGTAGTTTAAATATTTTAGAACATCTACATATTTTGTATGAAATTGAACTTATGTATGAACATGTGTAATTTTCGTTAATAATAGCACCAGTAGGTTTACTTTGGTTTGAACCGAACAAACCGAAATTTACTTCGGTTTGTTCGGTTCAGTTCTTAATCGGTTTGGTTATTTTAGTTCGGTTACAACCTAACCGACCGTTTGAACACCACTAGCACCAACCACCAAGAAATGCAAATGGCACCAAAATTTCTCTAATCAAAACATTGACAGCTGGAATACTTCAGATTACAAGGATGCTGATGTCTTACCAGTTACCATACCAGTGTGTAGGTGCTGATTGCCTCCAATCGGAAGTTCTTAGTGAAGGAGAGCTTTCATTGATCTGGACCGTTCATCGCTAATTTAATGACTGAGCTACTACCTACCTCTTCAACATCAACATAAAGCAGATATTTCATATTTCTATTCTTCTTTTTTTCTATCCCAAAAGTACTTCATGTTCATTCTTTTCCAGTGTTCTAAATAGCGCGCTATAGCATTTTTGGACCCCAAACGCTACGCTATGACATCAAAATGCACTATTTGCGCTACGGCCGCTGCAGCGCTATAGCGGTCCGCTATTTGCGCTATTTGCGCTATACAATATGGGTTTTTTATTTTTTATTTTTTTAAGCAATTTATATGGGTTTTAAATAAAGATAAAAAAAATCTCAAACCGAAATTAAATTTGTTGCTACTTGCTACAAATAAATAAATTTGAAATTGGGAATATAAATTGAAATTTGAATAGAAAAAAAGTCCAAACCGAAATTAAATTTTGAATAGAAAATAAAATAAAATTATGTCATGAATCATGATGCTTAAGATATTTTTAATAGGAAAAATCGATAGTTTATGATATTACTATGGATATTTTGAACCGCAATTTGGACTTTGTACGGGTTCAATATGAATATTATAATTTCTTAATTACTTTGGTGTTATTTATTGTTCTATGAGACTTTAGATAATGTTGATATTTAGTACAAATATTGAATATACGAAATGTAAAAAAAAAAAAAAATGCTATTTGAAATAGCTTCCGCTATAGCGACGCTATTCGCTATAGTTTTTTTTTTAGCCTTCCCGCTACGACGCTATAAACGCTATTTAGAACCTTGTTCTTTTCAAAGGGAACATATGTGAAGTTTATATGGAATGAGAAATATATCGCTTGAGGAGCCATCGATCATTCGAGCGATAATACAGAAATTGATGTGTTTTGTAAAATTTGTGTATTCTGTTTTTTTTTTAAAGGATTGAGGGGTTTAGTCTTTCAAATTTTAATATTTATCAAGAATCTCTTATCTGAATATATAAATTTTGATGCATTGAAAAAGATGTACTCTTTATAAATTTACGTTTATACATAGTTTACAATCTTTAGTGTATTAAAATTTTATATAAAATTCAAACTTATCTTTATCAAGAGAAACCAAATACCAGTATTGTTTTTTTATACAGTTCCCATGAACTTTAATGAATCCAAACAAAAATATTTTGTACAAATATTTAATACTCCTAAAAATATAAACCTGTACAAATTTAATATATGCAGAATTTATCATTTCCGATACATCAAAATTTAATAAGTAATCGATAAATCAAAATTATATAGGTAAACCGGTTCATCGCTTGCTTTTTCGGCCTTGGTATTTCATTCTTTTTTGTCGGAACTCATCCGAATCAAAATGAACAAATCAAATTCATAATACGTCTAAACTAAATATACCTATAAAATATATATATTTTTATTTTTAATAAAAGTGATATATACTACCGATTTTATTAAAAACGAAACCTACAAAGTTTTATAGGTAAAATATACCTATAAAATATTACTGGCATGGATTTGGTTAGGGCTGTAAACGGATGTGGATATCCGGACGGATATCCTCTCCGAATTCGTTTGTTATTCGAATTCGGATTTAAACTGATACGGATACGGATCCGGATAGTTATCAATTACTCACAGAAGATCCGGATTCGAATAAATATTTCGGACCCACTAGTATAAAAAAGAAATTGTTTTGCCTTCAACGGGATTCAAACCCATGTCATGTGGGAAGAGGATCTAAATTACCAAGCTACAAACCACTACACCATACTATATTTTGTTACTATTTTTTTATTTTGTTTATATATTATATCAATGGAATATCTTATATCTCCCATCTTTCCAACATCATCTCTCTATCAACTTGCAATTATTCATTTATTTTCATATTTAAATTTTATTAATTATTAATTATATCTTAAAGTTCATATAACTCAATTATCTGACAATTGTTCGTCTTGCATCTGTATTCGAATCCGTATTCGTAAATTATCCACTTTGTATCCGTATCCGTTTAAGGTGAATTTGATTTTACATTTTGACATCATTTACTATCCGTATCCGTATTCATATCCGCTCTTTGAAACCTAGATATGGATATGGTTTTACCACTATCCACCCTGTATCCGCTCCGTTTTCACCCCTAAATTTGGTCCGTCCATATTTGGATAAAAAATTATACAAATTGAGAACCGTAGGTAAACCAGGTATTGACAAAACAATATTCACAGAGAGAATCAAGCCCAGACATTTAAAATGCAGCGAGGCCTAATCAGGTAAATGAGGCATAAATGGGCTGTGATGGATGGTTTTAATTAAAGGCCGTTCTTTCCGGCTTCACGTTGGAGTAAGAAATTCAGTTCATTTCAATAGAACAGAAAAGAAATGATATGATTGTGAATTGAATTTTGTTGATCGAAACAACGAAGGAAGAGAATTCAATTCAGCATCAAACAATGAACAAAAGGTCTTAAAGTTTACCTAATTTACCACGGATGCCATTTACCTAAATAGTAAGGTTTCGCTGTAAAAAAAAAACAAAAGAGAAGAACGACGAAAGCAGCATCAGAAGTCTGGAGAAGAACGACGAAATAGGAAAAGAACATCGAAAGCGTGCAGAAAACAGCATGGAGAAGAACCGAAGAGACGAGGCTATTTTTGTCCTTTTCATTTTTGTAAACCAATTCTCGCCGAATCCCACCTATTTTCACGTGATTTCTCAGCGTCAATTCGGGCTGTCCAAATCGCGTCGAATCGAATCATTTCTTCTTCGTGCTTGTGTTCCGATCACAGTGATTCGTTGAAACGAGAATTCTTCTCTCGTTTTGGAGAGGTAGAATTGGTTCCGATCAGGTCCTAAAAGTTAGACTCACTCCAAAAAGGGAATTCAGATCCTCCCGGGACCGTAATAGGAATATTTTAGAATTAGTGGATCTGGACTGTTCTTTTTAACTTGGCACGAATCTCAAAGCCAACTAATATTGCCCGTGCGCTAGCCCGAATCTCAAAGTGGTTGAGAGTTAATCTCAAACCGTAAAGTGAGGAGAATCTTTTACGATACCTGGGAGGATACTTTTCCCCAAAAAGGGGTGACGCGAGGGGAAGAAAAGGAAGCGGAGGGGATACCGACCTGACCGCACTCG
Organism: Carex kokanica; assembly: GCA_025461125.1. Taxonomy (NCBI): domain Eukaryota; kingdom Viridiplantae; phylum Streptophyta; class Magnoliopsida; order Poales; family Cyperaceae; genus Carex; species Carex kokanica. The sequence continues at coordinate 1,951,894 of JAJGRX010000856.1, read as the reverse complement.
GTTTGTGTTCGATTATTCGGTCCACAACAATATAATTCTAATGTTGTCCCAAATATTTTTAATTAATTTTGAAAACAGTATTAAAGAATTCTGATTTTGCCAACAATACAGAACAAACCTAAAATTGATAGAACAGTGCCAAAAACAAATCTAAATTATTAATATCAAATGCAAATGATCCTGTCAAACTTGATGCGTAATAGATAGAACAAATAGATAGGAACAAATATACAGTCAGAACTGATCTGAATTGTCTTATTTATAATAAATGATTTAACTCTTTATGAGTCAGTCCAATAAAATCAATACAACGAGAAATGAGATTTTTTTTTTTTTTTTTTATATTTGGCAGAGGCTGCCAAATTTGAGAAATGAGACTTACATGGCACCATTGACACAAGTAAAAAATAAACAATGATGCCCTTGGCATTGCTCTTAAGGTTATACTTGGTCGATTTGGTTTAGATAAATAAATTCATCCAATTATTGCTCTACTTGGTTCAACTGTAATAAATTGAGTTGCTTCAGCATAATTTCTGTGTTAGTGTTGGTTTCTAGAAGCAACAAGATAATTCGAGATTAATTAATTCTATATCCACTAAAGAAACTGGTGGTGATAACTTTATTCCTAAAATATTATTTTCAATTAAGTTTTATGATACATCAATTTCGTCCAATTGACAGCACCTTCCAAATAAAAATTGATAGTTCTATTTGAGTCCATTGTTTTTTATTATATGTCTTAAATTTGTTTGGAATTTATTTGGCCAATTATTTGAAAAACCAAAAAAAATTAATTGCTTTTGTATATATAACTAAACAAATTATTGAATTGGATCACGGACTTAGAATTTTTTTGTTTTTAGATTCTGTCAATGTTTGTTGACGATTTGTCAATCATTTGATCATTTCTTTCATAGAAGTGGTTGATTTGCATATAAAACAATCCAACAACCAGGATATATTTTTTTTACTCAAAATATCAACAACAAAATCAATAGGTAGTAATATTTTATTGCAACAGACAATATCGTAGTAAATTGATATACAATTTATTTTTATGCACAAGGGGAGATCTATTCATTAACTGCTAACATAATCTGAAGATTTGTATTTTTTTATTTTTCAAATTTGGTTATACTATCTCTAACAACCAAAATCATAAATTTTGAATTATCTAATTGAAGCTAATATATCATGCAAACTCGACATAATAATTTTTCTAGTGCAGAATTTTCATTGGCACTCCTATGCTTTCATAAAAAAAAAAAAAATTGTACTAAAAGCCCAATTATTCTGTAAGGTAAGATATTCGTCTTGTTCTTCTTTTGTTTTGTAAACAATAAAAATATATACTAGTATATGAAAAATTACGTATTGAAAACATCTTTGATTATCCATTCTTATTCGATCATTTCCATTTATTTACGACATCTAAATTTTGATAACTGTTCTAGTATATATTTTCTTCAATTTCTATCTAAACCCAGTGTAAAAAACCTTTCGAAATTTCGAGATAATTGAAAATAAATTGCGGATCAACTAAAAAGCAAGAACTTTGATGACTTTCAAGTTTATGATTGTTAGCCACAGAATAAAAATTTCAAAACCGACTTGTAGAAATTGGATGAAAATCTAATAAAACACGACCAACAGAAGCATGATTCTAAACTTTTGAATTTATATATATGCTTATTTTTTTATTTTAGATCAAGTTAAATCTTTTAAATATATTTTTACTGATTTATTTACATGTAATCTTTTAATTTTTTTGATTGAATCAAAAAGTATATAAAAAGTTTCTATAAACAACGGATGCTAATTTTTATTTTATTTTTTTATTTTTCATAACGAAGTTCGAAAAACAACCCTACTATTAAATAAATATATCATGAAAATGTACGATTACTTAAATTGTCATAAATAAGAAAAGTAATGTAGCAATTAGGTTATAATTACCTAGTAGATGAACACGTCAAATCACTTTAATGATAATATTGCACTATTATACTAGTTCGAGTAACTTCCCACCAAATCTAACACTTCTACCAAAATAACATTTTAAATTTGTGCAGACATCACTACATCAGTGACTATAGCCCAACCATAAATTGCGATGGAAGAGAAGTTTACATGAAGACTAGAGGAGTCTGGATACTCTCAAGTAATTTCAATTTTGAGTTTAAATCTAAACCATCTTATCAGAATTCAAACTAATCTCGTATAAATCTGGTCTGAAGTAAGGATTCAAATCTACTGAAATTCGAGATCATTAACAGTAACCTTGAAATTTCTGAAATTCCGAATCCAGCCATTGAATTGTTTCAAGATACGTACACAGAAAAACCAGCTGTTTCGAAATACGTGCATAGAAAAAGTTGGACGACTGGATCTCAGATTTCAGAATTACTATTCATGGATCTCGGATTTCAGCTGATCTGAATTCCTGAAGTAAAATGCACATTTTCTTTTATATCTGTGCCCAAAGATCTGACAATTATGATATTAAGCTCAAAGTTTGAGTTACTTCAGGGGATATGAATTCCTAGCGGAGAACAAGGCAATTAGGCAATGCAGTTAGAAATGTAAAGACTTGAATTGCTCTTGGACAAAATGATAGAATATCAATTTGCTCAATAGTCAAGTGTCAAGAGAGAAGAAAAAGGAAAGATGGAAGAAAATAATTCGATTGCGTGTGTAAAACAATTTGACCCTGATCAAAGAGAGAATCCGGATGGTCTCGGCAACTTTCTCTTGGATCAATCGATTCGGACAAAAATGATACATTGATGGGTTTTTTTTTTTTTGAAACAAATACATTGATGGTTTTTTTTTTTTGTCTTGGAGGTTAAAAAAAACCCATCAATGTATATCATTTTTGTCTGAATCGATTGATCCAAGAGAAAGTTCCCGAGCCCATCAAATGAGGATCCGTATCCTCCCAGGTACCTGACTCAAGCAAATTGACGTACGGTCCAGATTAATTCTATTTAGGTTAAATTCAATCTGATGTCTATGAAAACTGTAGGGGGTCTGTTTTGATATTTGTGTCATGTTAAAAGAACCGTCTGATCGTAATTGTCTTCAGTCAGGTAACCTGAGGTGATGTGAATTCTCAAATGATACATATATGTTTTAACCTCCAATTTGAGTTATTTATTTATTTATTTCGTCTCTAGTTAACCCAATCCAAAAAAATCATGAAATTTTTGAAGTTGGAGAGTCCATATTTGTTATATCTAATTCACTAGCGCGGTAAGTGATAGCCACGCATCAACTATTTGCTTACGCAAATGGAATCCATTTTAAGATTTTTTGGACCACTAAAATTTATTCTCATCCAAAAAGTAGAAGGTAACAAAGTGAATGGCAAAAGCAAATGTCATTTTAATAACTAAAAGAAAAAAAAGTCAAACAAGAAGATAATGGAGATGCTTTATGTAGGAGGTGATTTAATTTATATATGCGAGTTATTTCCTAATTTTAAGTATCATTGAATAGACATGGCAAAAGAAACTCATAGCTTGTAGCTTATTTGAGATTGGTTTGAAAAAAAGTTCGTAATTAGTTCGGCTCGTCATTAGTGAGTTTAAGTTTCATTTAACTTAGCTCGAAACTATTAAACTATTATATTACATTTGTGGTTACCACTTATAGTTAGCCCGATTAATTTTAGTTATCATTTTAAAATATTAAAATTACGGAGTTATTAGTGCTTTGGAAAAAAGTACAAAATTACTAAAAACGCATGCATTGTTTGTATGTCGTCACTGATTGGTGCGTAGACAATGCCTGCATTCTAAGTCAGAATTTTTTTTCCAAAGTACAAAGCATTAACATATCATCGATGTTTTTGTAATAATACATTGATGCACCGCTACCGGGATTAATCAGGGAATAAAACATGCATCCGAGCACCATCGATATTTTAGCAATAATATGTTGATAAATTTTTCCGAAAATTTAAACATACGTAACTTTTGATAGGAAATTACAATTTCAGTGTATGACCATTTTTTGAAAAACTCACGAAAAGATCTACAATCCATCCCGAGATTTACTGAGACAGACCCTTAAAAATGCGCAGGTCATACCTGCATTTCTGATAACTCTAAAAGCATTCATAGAATATTACAAAACCCTCTAGGAGCAAATTTTGAAGAGAAAGCAAATTGTTAGTTGTAAGTAAGAATCTTTAATAATTAATGTGTTTTCTGACTATTTTTTTTTTCTCTTAACCGGTCTTATACATTATATATGTGCTTTCCAAAATAAAACAGAAATCAGTAAACTACTGTTCAATTTTTCCATTAAAAAAATGTTGTACTTTTCTCAATAGAGTTGGAATATTAGAATATGTTTTATCACCGTGGGTGTTCACAGTATTAAAACCGTCAGAAATAATCATTGCCTCGGGAAGGGCGGATTCAGGATTTCGGTCAGGGGTAGGCACAAAATGCATACATTTTCAAATTTGAAATTTATACATGAAAAAAATAGCAGTCTATACGAAACTGGCATGAAAAAAATAGATACAATTATTTATCTTTTGTTTTAAAAACATAACGTGATTATTTATGTTGAAATTTATTTAAAATTCAGAGTTTAAAACAAGTTTTATATTTTCTTTTTAACACAGAGAGATATTATAGACATGTTTTTGTAGAAGCTTGTTTTGAACTAAAAAAATAGAAAAAAAATGATAAAAAAATTAATTTGTCAAAAATAATGTTAAGACAAATTATTACACTCAACAAATTGGTCTATTCTCTGAGGTAGTGCCCTGTGGTTGTTCCTTGTACTGATTGATTGGCTTGAATTTTTCGAAAAAAAATATGTTTTGTTTTAGAAAAATAAGAAATGTTTTTTATAATTTTAATTTGTAAGAAATTTTTAATAAGACAAAGGACAAGACTCAAATATTCACTAATATAAATAATATAGAATTAAAATTAAACTACAGTATTTTAAATTGAATGAATAAAAACTAATCCCAATGCAATGTGTTAAGCTCTAGATTGATTGAGCCCTACAGGACTTGCGCCCCCATATCAAAATTGAAACAAAACACTTAAAATAAACATTAAATTAGATATGGCCCAATATAAAAATCAAAAGCCAGCCCATTGAATTAAATTGCAAATGTTGGTCCACCTGTCATATTCTTCTCTTTCTTTTTATCTCTTTTCTTTCTATGAACAAGATAACATATTCTTCTTCATTTTCCTCCAAAATTTTCCCTAATTTTTCTCCATTCATGGTGCAGATCTCAGCTGGACTGTGTTTCTTTTCTGCTGGACCAGGGGTAGGCACTAACATTGTTTAAGAGTAGGCACTAACATATAATGCTAGTATATCTCCAAAAAAATTCATAATCCAGGAGTAGACACTTGCCTACCCTTGGACCTCTTTGGGTCCGCCCCTGGCCTCGGGAATAACTAGTTTCGTGAATTTATTCACGACATTAATTAGTTATTCTATTATTCGCAATTTCAAAACAGATTCTAGTAGTGTATAGTAATAGAAAGTAAATAAAAACTTTCATGGACATGTATGTATACATTTGGATTGTTACAAGAATATATAGTGCAGTAACAATGTCATCCGAATTAATACATGGAGAATAATACGAGAAAAAAAAATACTAATCCAAATTGTGTGAAATGAATGTTAGTTTTGTGCTTTCGAAATATTGCAAATATTTTTTGCATTTATTCTTCGACATAGTGTTTGTCTGAAGCATGTTAACAAACTATTCATATAAAATTTAAATTAACGAAATATACTAATCCAGTAATATTCTAAAGAAAAATAATATTTGAATTACATTCAAATAATAATTGTGACACTATCTTTTGATTAGTGGGCAGTATGATTATTTTTTGGACTAATGCATAATATTAAAATTATATATGTAAAAAAATTCCAACAATATAGTATATATTCAAACCAATAAATAATAACCAACTAGGACACAGTCATTGAACAATTGATTTGCCCGTATGATTTAATGTCTAATAATAAAAAATAGCAAGTGCTCTTCAAGAAATTCAAAAAGGTGACGGATGGCTTACACTGTTACACATCCGGACAACAAAAACCGCTCCTATTAATATTCTTCACGCCTCCTGATTTATAGGCTGATCGTAGTCTTTCTCCTGACGAATGATGATTGAACTTTTTGAAACGATAGAATTTATATATTCCGTGCACCAGAAACAGCACAACCAAACAATACGTAACTATATAGCAAGCTATGCAAGAAGACTTGTACATAATGAAAACGACTTGTCTGGTTGGAATGTCATGGAAAGATAAGTACCATCTAGGCGGCGATCACCATTTTTTGAACTAAAGCTTTCGGTCTGACTCCTGCGCCCACGGTTTCTGTTTTCTTTTTTTAAATATAACCTAACCGTCTCAATGGAGGGCGGTTCACTCTCCCACCAAACCGCCCCCTATGGGGCGGTCAGCTGTGCATACTGAACCAGTGAACCGCCTCACAGGGGAGCAGTCCAGTTTTTTTTTTTTTTTTTTTTTTTTTTTTAAGATTTGAGAGACAATATGAATGAAATTGAACCATAAAAATTCGAATTTTTTGTTTAATATTTGTTAGAGTACTTCTTTTGATATATCTGAAATTTTTTTAATTTATACTAAAATATGCTAAATTACTTCAAATTATGTTAATTTAAGACACTAAATTACTTGAAATTACAATAATTATGTAGAATTATGCTACAATACGGTAAATTACGCTAAATTACATATGAATAAAACCTATTTTGTGCCATCTTTCATAAATCATAAAAAATAGTAAAAATTCTAAAAATAATAAAAATTGGTATTCTACAAGTTCATTATATAACTAATTTTCTGAGCTACGTAGATTGAACAATAGAAATGAAAATCTTAATCGAAAACTTCAAATGAAGTTTTGAGGCTCTTCCCTTTGTTTTTTGGCAATTCTGAATTTGAAAATCTGACATCCCAGGTTCTGATGCATGCGTATTTTCACAAGCTTTCCGAAAAGTGGTCATTTGCTGAAGTCAGACACTCGAGCGCCGTTTTATGACCGTTTGAAGTTTCGTCGTCGTTTTTCGCATTCTCAGTGAAGATATCATCCCTATTCATACTTAATTTAGCATAATTTACCGTATTTTAGCATAATTCTACATAATTATTGTAATTTTCAAGTAATTTAGTGTAATTCAGCATAAATTAACATAATTTTAAGTTATTTAGCGTATTTTAGTATATCTATACTAATTATATATCAAAAAAGTAATCTAACAAATATTTAAAAAACATTTATATAATTTATGTATGGTTTTGATGTATTAAGAAGATGTATTACATGTATTTGATGTTATACAAACATTTATATAATTTATGTATGGTTTTATATGAATTCATATATAATGATCTACCCTAGTTAATTAAAAAATTCGATTTTTAGTGTTATATTTCAGCATTTCAGCTATTTGTTTCTAAAAAAAAAAATTCGAATTTTTATGGTTCAATTTCATTCATATTGTCTCTCAAATCTAAATAATAAAAAAAAAAATTGGACCCCCTGTGAGGCGGTTCAGTATGCACATCTAACCACCCCATAGGGAGGCAGTTTGGTGGGAGAGTGAACCGCCCTCCATTGGGGCGATTAGGTTATATTTAAAAAAACAGAAACCGTGTGATATTTTTCCTTTTTTGAGGGTATTAATAAAAATATCGGCTCCTGCGCCATTAATTCAATTAAATTAAATTAATCTGTGGGATAATGTTTGGTTAGGTTGTCATGCTATTGAAGTTGAACATGCTATTGTGGGATCAAAGTCTCCTTCTCGGGAACGGAACTAAAAAATTTAGATAATGAAAATTAAAATTTGTAATAATGATGCATGGCTGGAATTTGAATTCAAGTTTTCACAATAACAAATTGAAATTTTAACTATTAGAATTTCAAAAAAATAAAAATAAAATTCTAACTACTATTTTTTTTTTTTGCTTATTTAACTATTAAGTTAAAAATACAAATGTGATAGTTTATGAGGGGACAAATATGTATAAAAATTTTAAAAAAAAATTCAATTAAATTTCAATATACATGATTTAATTTTTTGTTAAATCATGAAGGTGGCTAAACATCTTTTGAGCTATACGTAGATTCGCTTTGAATCTAAGTTATTGATTGAGGTCTAAATTAAGTCACGACTTAGGCTACTTTTTGTTTGGTTAAAATTTGTGACTTGAGTTATGGTTTAAGCTGATTTTTTTTTTTTTGCATGCTTTGCTTGTACTTCTGGTATATTAGGCAGTGTTCTAAACAGTGCGCTATAGCGTTTTTGGACCCCAAACGCTATGCTATGACATCAAAATACGCTATTTGTGCTACGGCCGCTATTTGCGCTATACAACATGATTTTTTTTTAAAGCAATTTATATGGGTTTTAAATAAAGACCCATAAAAGCTCAAACCGAAATTGAATTTGTTGCTACTTACTACAGATAAATCAATTTGAAATTGAGAATAAAAATTAAGATTTGAATAGAAAAAAAGTCCAAACCGAAATTAAAATTTGAATAGAAAAAAAAAATAGATTATGTCATGAATCATGATGCTTAAGATATTTTTCCGAAATTTTTAAATATAGCACAGCTCCAAAAAAAATAAACCAAAACGGCACCGTTTCGTCACAATTCCAAAATTAGCACGGCCGCAGATCAGCTGAGCGGCCCCATTTACTGGGGACCGCAGATCAGCTGAGCGGCCCCTGAAATGGGGCCGCATATTGGCTGAGCGGCCCCAGGGGCCGCATATTGGCTGAGCGGCCCCCCTTTTTTTTTTTAATATCGGAAATGCTGTTATTTTTTTTTATGATTGTGTTATAAAAATAATTGTATTTGTATTGTAGTTTGAAATGTTGTTTAAATTTATGTATTTTGGTGCAAGTTATTTTAGAAATGTCGTTCGTTTGAAATATTTTATATACGTTGTGTGGTTCAAATATTTTTTTTGTACGAGGAGATAGTGATATAATGAACAAAATAAATAAATAACCAAAACAAATAATAAACTAACAAAAAAAATAAGAGACATAATATAACAAATAAATCCAGTATCTGACATAGTCTACGAATATAATTAAAACTAAATAAACATCCAGTCCATTGGTACGGCTCTCAGCCTACGAATATAATTAACTACCTCGTGCATCTCGAGCAGCTCTGTTCTGTCTTTCCATTGTATCTCGGCCGGCTTGGTGTCCTCTTCTCCTACGATGTAGTACATCCATCCACATCGGAATCCTGTTGTGTTTTCTTCTGCCCAAAGAAATATTTTTATCTTCTGGAACAAGTACAGGGCCCTCGTTTACAGGCCATTCCGACTGATTTTCATAGACATGCCATTCAGCACTCCATGTGTTGATCAGTGTCCGGATGTGGTAGTAGTGACTAACAAAGCAGCCAGGGTCGATGCCTCGGAGACGGCACACAGACACAACATGAGAACACGGTATTCTGTCCAATTGAGGCTTTTGGCATGTGCATTCCACCGTGTGATCATCCCTGATGTGAACCGTGTATTTGAAATTAGCCTTGGTAAACCGGCCAGAATCGTCAGGTATGTAAGAGTGAACTCTCTCTTGTGTAGAGGTTACCTCGAACTCGTTGTTGTGGCCAAACCCCCCAAGCGTCTTCATAGTATTGGACCTCTCGAACCGGTGGTTAATAAGCTAAGAAAAATTAAAAAATAATGAAGAAGTCAGATCTTTTTAACAAAGTTACTAAAAAATTATGAAAAAAAAACTATAAATAAAAGTACCTCATGCACACGACACGAGAACTGTTGACCAAGACTGGCTTCATTTAGCGCTTTGGCCCTTCTTTGCGCAAACCATGTGAGACATTTGTAAAATGTGTCTTCAATTATTGCTGCCACCGGTAACCTACGAGATGACCTGAAAACATTATTTAGCGACTCGGAACCGTTTGTAGTCATAATTCCCCAACGGTAACCGCCGTCCAGTGCTTGGAATATCTTCCATGGTTTCGGACACTCGTTCTCGTCTTGATCCAAATACTTACCCACACCGTCCAGCCAATTGAGAGCGCGGTCACATACATCCCCCATTGCTTGCATTCCTTGCTCGTATCTCCTCATCTTTCTCTTAGCCACACATATCCTAAAAAACTTGATTGCCGCCTCACTACAACCGTTCTTCTTCATGTTCTCGGCTATGTGAGTAGCACAAAGACGGTGAACACATTGATCCTCATCCTCATCGTTCCACCCCAAATCATCTTGTCTGAACACCTTCTTTATACCTTTGCCCCTATCAGTTATTACACACATGAATCTGGAGCGAATTACATTGCGGCGCAACCATTTCATGAACCACGCACAATCTTCGAAACTCTCTGATTCTACCAGTGAAAAAGCCAACGGGAGAAGCTGGTTTTCTGCATCGTACCCGGTTGCAATCAACAACTTGCCTGTATTAAAATAATCAAATTAAGTAAAGATAAAAAAATCAAATTAAGTAAAGATAAAAAAAACTTAGTTACCTTTGTACCGGCCTGACAGAAAACATGCATCAACGGTGATGACTGGTCTGATGTGTTGAAAAGCTGCAATGCACGGTCCAAATGCCCAAGCCGCCCTATGGAAATACCTCCATGGTCCTGGTTCACCGGTGGGAAATGAGGTCACCTCAAACAATGTTTCTGTCAATAAATTAAAAAAATAAGTTCAATTGTTGATTTTATTACAATGACGTAAAAAAAATAAGTGTCAATTTAGTACCTGGGTTCTTTCTCTTGATTGCCTCCAACAACGGAACTATAAGAGAGTACGACCCCTCCCAACTACCAAACTGGCGGGCAATTGCCAACTCACGGCCACGCCACAATTTGTTGTACGCCGGTATCTGACCGTTGTATCTTTCAGCAACAGCGATCCTTACTGTGTTGATACTCAAATCAACGTCGTTCCTCATGTGAGCCGATATGCAATCGGCAACCATACTAGCCGACAACTGTGCATGATCAATTCTTGTCGCATCCGCGTGACATGAATGTTGTGTTGGGCACTTCGAAATACGCCATTGTGTACCGTAACCAGTGGCCTTTGCGAGTATGTACCAGCCACACCTACTGTCACTGCACTTGAACCTCATTCTGGTGGTATTACTATGCGTATTCCTTATCTCTTTGTTGCAAACTATGTGAAACCTGGCAATTGCGCTCTTCATGGCCTCTTTTGAGTCATATATTTGACCCTCAGACAGTTCATTCTCAAACACTTCCCTCCTTCCAAACAAACTCGAATTTGCGGGCTGAAACCCTGATGTGTCATTGAAAGCTGAACACGGGTGCTGAAACCCGCGATCCATTATTCGAAAACCACTATCCATTACGAAAGTCCTCGGCCGTCCAAGCACAGGCCCGGTATCTTCCTCGTCACTATGATCGCCCGTACCCTCAGGATTGTCATCACCCCAATTTTCCTCTGCCTCTTGTAATTCTGAATCCTCTGATTCAGCACTTTCATCTGGATCACAAGATTGACCCCAATGAGCGCTCCGACTAGATGAAGGCTGGTCGGTCCGGGTGGGGGCCCGACGGGAGGGCCGACTACTGGACGGTCGATCTCTCTGAACTGGGGCTCGACTACTGGACGGTTGGTCAATTTGGACAGGGGCCGGACTAGAGCCGGATGAGTTACCCCGACCCCGACCCTGAATTAACCTCATAGCTGGGTTGGTACGCCGGACTCTAGTAACCTCCACATATAGATCGATTATCTTGTATGTACCCCCAGAAAAACTCATAGTTTGGTTGTACAATACCTGCCAGACTCCCTCATTCTGGATTGGAAAGAGTTGGAACCAGGTTTGTGCTGAACTAGTCGGCATACTAATCTTGGCCTCAATTTTAAGGTCATACTGGCCCTGATCCAATCCCAAGTTCTGACATATACTCGATTTAAGCCCCACATAATCAGTACCCGGTAAAACCGGAATCACAGTAACAGGTCCGATACTATAATAAACCCCATTAGGACCTGTTAGAACATCACCACCAGTATAAATTGATACCATAAGAGCCATTTTGAATCCAATACACAAGAAACCTAAAATTAAAAATTAACTAAATTAATTATTAATCTACTGAAAATAAAAAAAATGAAAAAAAAAAAGAGAGAAAAAAACTTACAGGAGAAGCTCTTGTCCAGGAGAGAGAGGGGATCAGAGTGTGAAATGAATTTCTCTCTCCTGGATCGGAATAAGAAGGGAAGGGGCCGCTCAGCCAATATGCGGCCCCATTTCAGGGGCCGCTCAGCTGATCTGCGGTCCCCAGTAAATGGGGCCGCTCAGCTGATCTGCGGCCGTGCTAATTTTGGAATTGTGACGAAACGGTGCCGTTTTGGTTTATTTTTTTTGGAGCTGTGCTATATTTAAAAATTTCGGGATATTTTTAATAGGAAAAATCGATAGTTTATTATATTACTATGGATATTTTGAACCGCAATTTGGACTTTATACGGGTTCAATATGAATATTATAATTTCTTAATTACTTTGGTGTTATTTATTGTTCTATGAGACTTTAGATAATGTTGATATTTAGTACAAATATTGAATATACGGAATGTAAAAAAAAAAACGCTATTTGGAATAGCTTCCGCTATAGCGACGCTATTCGCTATAGCTTTTTTTTGTAGCCTTCCCGCTATGACGCTGTAAATGCTATTTAGAACCTTGATATTAGGAATTAATTTAAAATAATATAAAATTTAAATAAGTATGACATTACATAATATATATAAAAAACGACATCCTAATTAAAATTTTGCTCATCACATATTCCTGATTTTTCTACTAATTGATTCAATATGTTTGGACCTTTTTAAAATCACCTATTTATTAAAAAAATGATTCAACCAATTAAATACCTAACTGAAAACATCATAATTCATGGAAACATTGATCATGGTGTATTAACTTATGGAAACCATGCATTACCGCATATGCGGTATGCGACAACCGCATACCGCATATGCGGATTTTAAAATGATAATTCATATATATACATATTCATATGCGTGCATTTAAATTTATTTCCACATAAACAACATGAAGTGTCTTATTGTATGTGAAAAATACAATAAATTTTTGCATAATAATCAAACTTGTTTTCCGTATAAACAACAAATTCTGTATGCAACAATTATAAAGCCGCATAACGCATATTAAATTTGAGATTTTGGGTTGGATCAGTACAACGAATATTAAATTTTGGTTCCATGCGCTGCATATGTAATTTTGCACCCGTATATCAGCATATCCGGTTCACATATGCGGCCTCATATTCAAAATCGCATGAGAGAGACTGCATGACGTTCTGAGCACGGCTGTCGACTGCATAGGCATATGCGGCCGCATTTTAAAACACTGGTCATAGTGTTCGAATTTGTTTCACTCATTTTAAGTTTAAATCAATTAAACTCCGTTAACATTGATCCACACTCTTTAAAAATAATTCAAACATTTTAAAACTCTCATCAATCGATTTCACACTCCTGAAAACAGCATTCGCCTTCTTATATAATCCGGATCTTATTTTTGGTCACATTATATAATTAGATTGGATCGCTGAGAATGGAACTATTCTCAATAATCCAAACGCTATTCGTGCAATAATAGCGAATTGGACAGCTTTTTGCGATAAAGAAATGGATAAGAAATTCATGCGGTCATGCCATTGGCATCTTTTTTTATCATTCTTCTCCCAAAAGTGTTGTTGCCTTTGGAGATGAAAAGAGAAACCAAAAACCTTCTTACTTCTTCAGTTTTCCTGTGATAGACAAGGTCATCACCACCGTTGACGCTGCCAATGTTCTTTCCTCATCACGACGAATCAATATGGAGACCCCAATTGACATGATCTTCCTTCACCTCTAATTTCATCTGCAATCAGATGATTGCCAATGCCATGCTCGCCAATCGCCATTACTGGGCACCGCCGCGAGAAGGTCCTTCTCCTTTTTCTTTCGTGAATTAGACAAATTGAATCGGTATGCTTGCGGTGCATTGGAGCTCAAAAGTAAACTATGTTCATATATGATAATAGTATTCTGAATCAGTAAAATTGGTCTCTTATATTAGTGTCAATGTTCCAGTTTTGCTGGCATTCCAGTGAAACTTATTTGGCCGCCTGATACAAATTTGCAAAATCAGGGACCTTCCTGTAAAAAATTCATAGAATGAATGTTTGTGCAACTTCTGTCGAGTGATGAATTGACAGGCGGCTTTAGAATTTAATTCATTTTAGTTCCTCATATTTTGAATTTTCAAGAAATAAGATTGCTAATTAGTAAATGCAAGCATGTTGCTGCTATATCTTAGATTTGAAAAAAAAAAAAATTGTCTCGTTTTCAATTGTTTAATGAGCGATTTTCAAATTTCTGTATCCCACATAAAATAATTTCCGAAATTAAGAAAATAAAAGAAAATGTCGCTTGATTTTCAGATTATAAACCAATGGTTATTTTATCAAATCAAACATATGGTGCTTAATCAAATATCTAAGGTGTTCTTAAGCTAGATTACCAAGTTCTTTATACTAAATTGTTAAAACCAATCTATTACACGAGTTATGCATTTACCTAAAAAAATTATAATTTTTGAATAATTTAGTATAAAATCAAGTGATCCGAAAAAAACTATAAGTTAATTTTAACACATTTTTTTTTCATCATCGCTTGACTTCATAGCATACTAATAAATTTTGAGTGTAAACACATCACTCATATAATAGATCATTTTCAACGATTTTGAATTATTATTTGAAGCTAATATGATATATTTTAAAATTAAGCTCACCAAAAATATTAGTGAGCTTAAGAACATCCTAGCTCTATTCCATTACTTATTCATTTATTCTATCACTAATTTAAATTACACAGTCCAAACAATATTTTCATAAATCCAAACAACACGAAATTAGTATTAATAGTATTCTCGCAATAATTGGAATGATCCCCTTTTCTTTGTGCTATTCTGTCATTCACTAACACAAATAATATTGTTCTTATATATGCAAACAGCAAACTAATCAATATGAGGAGAGATCGAATGACACCTTTTTTGGTGACATCGGATGATACCGTGCATTTTCAAAGTCCAAACAGTCGATTCAAACTGTTCAATATGATGGATATATTAAAATGTGCTTGCAGAGCAAATTTAATATTTTTTTGAATTTTTTTACTATTTATTAAGTATTTTACAAAATCGTTGTTTTCAGACCATTGAATTTTTGTACCCATCTTAATAAATAGTAAAAAAATTCAAAAAAATATAAAATTTGATCTGCAAACACATTTTAATATATCCATCACATTGAACTGTTTGGATCAATTGTTTGGACTTTGAAATGTAAAGTGTCATCCGATGTTACCAAAAAAGAATGTCATCCGATCCCCCACAACCAATATATGATTATATTGGAACATGTAAACTTTCTCGGACCAATGCGTAATTTGAAAATTATACAAGTAAAAGAAGTCACAATAATATAATCAACATGGAGATGTATATCCATTGTACGATTTGATTTGCACGTTATGATATTTTTGTAATAGAAAAGTAACAAGTGGTCTTTAAAAAATTCAGAAAGGTGATGGATGGCTCGCACATCCGAACAACACAACCCGGCTCCTAATAATTATATTCTTCTCGCCTCCTGACAGAGAACGACTAATTAATTATATGATTATATCTTTAATTTAATCCTGGAATCTCTCTCTTCAAATTTTTCTTATAATTTACAGTCAGTAAATAGTAGTTTTCGGATTCTTTAATTAAAATAAAAGACATCGTGGCCCATATCTCACGTGCTTAGTCCCCCCTCCACGTACAATGTCTCTGCAAATGATTAATTATATCTGAACATACATACTCTCCAACCACTGGAGCAGTACTTTGACATGTTCAATTATTATCTGATGTTTAGTTGAATTATTACTGGTATTTTTAAACTTGTAAAATTATTTGTTTATTCTTTTTTTTTTTAATGTTTAAATTTGAAATCTCAAGTATTTAAATATATAATTAAATATTTCTACTAATGCATGAGTATCTTTGTGTGGAATTTATATCTCCATTTCATTATTAAGCACGTTGGGTGTCTGATTCGCCAACGACTATGATTGAAAGATGAAATTTCAGATTTAATCTCAACCCTCTAATCAAATAATCTGTCTTGTTTTGATTAAATGTATTTTTTTTAAGTGTAGAAGTCTATATTTAGTTAAAAACATACTCGCTACACGTACAGTCACACAATATATTACAATTAAAATTGAATATACTGCCTTGTAGCGACATTTTTTTCCTTATTTCTCCTACGTTTAGCAACTTCTTCGTTTCCTTATTTTTGGTTTCCTATATCTCATTTGTTTCTATACAAATTATCACGACAGAAAATGAAAATTAATTTTTTCTTTGTTTCCATATTTTTCTTTGTTTGTTTCTATATAGATCTCAACGGCATAATAGAAAAATCTAGAATATATTTGATTGGAGTTGTTTCTATACAAATCACCCCACATCTGGAATCGAGAAAATCAAGAATAGAAAGATTGTTTTTCTAATTTTATTATATTTTTTAATTTGGAGCAATTATAATCTATTTTTCATATTTTTTTGTTCATTTTCAGAAATGTTGGACTACATCGAAGAGAATCGCACTAGCAATGATATTTCAAGATTTTTTTCATGTTATATTTGATCCATTTTTGTTTTCATTTGTTGTTTTTTTTACTGTTATTTATTATTTATTTCTCTGTTTTTTTTGTCATTTGTGTTTTTTATTTTCATTTATATATTTTTTCTTAATTCTGGGTGAAATGTCAATAAAAAAAAGTCTCTTCATATTCTATTCAATCTTATAATATTCCCGTTGCAACGCACGGGCACGATACTAGTAATAATTTATATATTTTGGATATAAATTATGGATATAAAAGTCTTACACAAAAGAAACGAACGATATGGCTTTAGAATTTTGTCAAATTGATAGGAACAAAGTTAGGCGGAATCTAGGCTTCTGATCCAAAAGTTTTTCTTCCTGACGAATGATGATGAAATGATCGATTTTAATTTAATTCCCTACCGCCAGAAATAGCACAACCAAACAATACGCAACTATAGCTGCCTTTAAAAAGAAATATGAAAGAACACTTGTAATTAAATGAAATCGACTCGTTTGGTTGTTATGTCATGTAAACATACCGGCTTTCACCATTTTGTGAACTACAGCTTTCAATCTGACTGTGAGCGTGTGGTTTGATTAATTTATTGAAGCTTTAATTTACATGAGAGGCTTACTCCACATGTAAGATATAAGGAGAGGGGGTTTCTGATAGATATCAGATTAAATTCGGTCTGAAATTTGATTTGATTGTATTTAAGATTTATGTGCAATTGATCTGTATGAATCTTAAAACTGCTGGTGCAAATCAAACTACTTCTACATGACATCAAACCAAATTAGCTATTTTACATTTTAAGATTCATGCACATTTGATCGGCGCACATCTCAAAGCTGACAACAAGAATTTTGATGTGAATCAAGCAACTCTGATATGGATTCAAATCAAATTAGTCGTTTGATTCACTTCAATATTGCGCACACGATCCATGTAAATCTTAAAAATGATGGCAAGGATTTTAATTCGGTTGACACAACTTTCATAAGACACTAAATCAAATTTAATCCAATATCTATTGGACCACCCCGGTTATAAGATACAAAAGTATTTGATCTTCATCAAGACGAATTCGTATCCTCTGCATTAACTCAAAAAAGAATCTTTTGAGTTAATATATCTGGACCGTCCGATTAGCTTTAAAATTTGTACGAACTAGATCTACACTAATATTAAATGGCCCCTAAATTATAGATTGTGGCCAGATTGACTCCGTTTAAAATCATATGACCGAGATGTGTTAACTCAAAAGATGCTCTTTTTGAGTTAATACAGACGATGCGAATTTTTTTTTATAAACCATAATTAAATTTTTTTTTTTTTACGAAACCAACATGATTACTTTTTTGTTTACAAAAATCATAAGAACCGAAATGTCATTTCGGTCCGTTATTTTTTTTTATTCCGGACCGAAATGTCATTTCGGTCAGGATTCTCTTTTTGGATTTTCTGTGGTACTAGTTCACAAGTTTTCATATGAGCCGTCACAGAAAATCTAAAAAGGAGACCGGACCAAAATGACATTTCGGTCCGAAAAAAAAAAAAATAGCGGACCGAAATGTCATTTCGATTCTTATGATTAAAAAGAAGAAGTAATCATATTGGTTTCGTACAAATATAATTTTTAATTATGGTTTCTAAAAAAAAATTCTACGATGCGGACTCCATCAAGACTGGGATACTGCCGCATCTATATTGGTCCGAAATGTTTGGACAAGAGTTTTTAACTTTTAACTGGTTATTCATTTTTGAGCAAAATACTGCCTTTGGCAGGAAAAATCAGCTTAAAGGAAAGATCTGGGTTGCTTATCCGGTCAGGTCAAGTTCATCTGAGTTGTCAAATCTGAATTGCACGATCAAGATGCGCCATCGATCATCATTGAAGCCCGTGCAACTGGAGAGGAGCTTAACGGAGTCGATAACAGGAAGAGAGTGCGTGGTATGGCGTGCGTTTCCTCTGAGATATCTAATATTTTGCGTGACCGACGTGTCCGGTGCCTACTCGGGGATGGTGCAGGGGCCAGTATTATTTGAGCCTTGAGATTCGTGCAGAACGTATTTGAACGGTTGTGATTTTCTAAAAGGTCAAGCAAAATATGAGATATCTCAGAGGATGCGAACTCGCGTGGGTATGGGGCCTTAAATGCGAATATAAAGCGAACAATCCAAAATACCATCCGCTGGAGCAGCCATCCCTAGTTAGTTGCACCTCGGTTCTACGGACCCAGAGACCGTAGTCTCATACCACTATACTATATTACTATACCACCCGTGTCTGCTAGCTGGTCGAGTTGTCTTCTCTGTTCTCAGTACACAATCCATCTGGATTCTCTGTTACAAATTAATATTCTAGTAAAAACACATGGTGCATATCAATATTCTTTTTAAAAGCAATTTTCTTTCTTAAAACAACCGAATCAACTTGATTGTACCGTTGCATTGATTGGAAGAATATATTATTTTCATAATTGTTGTGACAAACTCAATTATATAAAACTACCCCCGACTACAAAGTCATTTGGTGAAAAAAAGAAAAGAAAACAAGCATAATTATTAATTGATTAAGCCATTGCTATTTGTGTAGGGATCTCTATTTATATAAAGGGAGATGTCTTGATCCCTTCCATCACCTTTAAAAAATGTTTAATTTTCATATTTATAAGTGTTGATTGAATATCACATCTCTAGTTAAGTTCAACAAAATATTTGTGAGTTTAACTTAAAAAATATCGAATGAATTTCAAAAAGTATGTGCAAATATTGAATTTTGTTTATTTATGATGCATTTGGATGGAGCAAGAATAGCACTAATCCGAAAATAACACTATTTTTTTGAGCTATTCAATATTTAGATGAAGAGCTATCCACTATTATTTGTTTGTTTTTTTTATGAGTCATCTCACTATTCTACTAACCCAATCAAAAGTTGAGTTAGCAACTATTCCTCATTCTTGAATCAGCCACTATTCTTACTAACTCACCCCTCCATCAAAACGTACCCTTAATAGTTAACAGCCAGCATTTAAAACTTTTGTTTACAATTTTATTTTTTACTATAAAAAAAAAAAAAAACCAAATGACTTTTTTTTTTTTGTTAAATTCCTTTTACTAAGAACGCATATTCAATCTGCGACCCCTATTCTTTACCCTAAAACGAGTTGATATTACATAACAAAAAAAATAAAAAGTTAGCATATCAACATTAACAATTTGAATTTGTCATTCCAAATTAATTTGATAATTTTGAGATTAGGTTACCAAAATTCCTTCCTAAGATGCCAATATTAACGTCACTCTTTTTATCGTACACAATTAATGAAAAAAATGAAAGATACTTGGATCCTAATTCCACAAGGAAATAAATTAGGAAATAATGATTAAAGTAGTCAACCTTTTGCGCGAGATTGATTTCTATTTAAATACATGTATATCCCATTAAAAAGCTACTTTAGTTAACCTGAATGTCTATTTTATAATTTTTCTATTTTGGCAGGTTAGCTTGAAAAAGAGGCTAACTTTTTTCTTTCCTGTATCAGGTCCACTATTTATACAGAAAAGGATCATAGTGGGCCCTACACTGAGAGACCCAAGGGAGTGAGTGACGGGATCCGTATCCTCTGCATTAACTCAAAAGGGAATCTTTTGAGTTAATGAATTTCAACCGTATGATTTTAAACGGAGCCAATCCGGATCGTGTCTATAACATAGGGGCCCTTTAATATTAGTGCAGATCTAGTTCGCACGAAATCTGAAAACAGATTGGACAGTCCAGATTCATTAACTCAAAAGATTCTCTTTTGAGTTAATGCAGAGGATATGAATTCTTGAGGGACGGTGGCCACAGACCAACAGTCTACAAAGGACCGGGGTTTGTCTCCTCTCAAATAAGTATGGAATCATAGTCTCAGGTAAATCTCACCGTTCATTTCACATCATAAGTTCATAACTCAGATATCTCTTGCCCGATTCTGATGTCGGGTACCTAGAATGACCCACGTTTTTATGATCTATAATGGACGGTGGAAATTTGCTTAGTTCAATTCAATGTATTTAATACAACGGCAGAAGGAAGCGTGGCAGTCCGATGGGTATCGTAATAAATTCCATCCGTTACCCTGTCAGAACCGTCCGAATTTCATCAAGATTTGTGTTTACAACTTAAAGAGTTGCGCGGATAATATCGCACGCATCTTTATGCCAATTGAACGGCTTGTACTGGGCATCGGACCGAATTTGGTCCAATGTCCATTGAGCCGCCCCCAGACGAACTCGGGATCCGATCTCGGTCCTGTCCCATTCACTGCCACGTCAGACCAAACACCCACTCTCTCTCTTAAATATTTCTTGTACCAAGATCGTCAGATCATAATTCATAGGTGCATTGCTTCTTCATACCTCCGCCTAACTTCTCTTATTGCTTTCTTACTCCATCTCTCCTTCTCTCCTATTACTAACCTCCATTGCATATATATTTGCAATCTACTCCTGCCTCTATTTGATTTCAAACTTAAAAAATCTGTGTGTGCTAACTGGATCTCAGTGGAATCTCCCGAAATGAAGGTTCGATTTTTCATTTTATCTTTGTTTTAATTCTTTTTTCGTACTTGGCTTTCTTCAAAGTTCGAAGCTTGGTTTGGTGGCGCAATGGAATAACACTTTAAAGAATTTGTACTGATTCTCGCAATTAGGCGCCGCTGAAGTTAATCTAGAACCCTCGACTGGGTCTATTTTCATGTTGACTAGGTGGGATCAACCTAGAGTCCTAAACAGGTCCATCTGTCAGTCACTGTTAGGGTTAGAGTTAGAACTAATTAATTTGGATTATCAAATTATTACATCTTTGATTAAAAAATTCAGTCCGGTGTTGCTATGCCCGATTCTGTTTTGTCTTAGCATGTCACTAGATCTCTTCGATTCTGCTCCATCTTTTGTCGATTAGATCTCAGCGAGCAATTCAGAGTATTGTTTATTTCGAGTAGAAAGCACTTGGGTAGTTTCATTTAGGCATTGCTCTTTTTTTTTTTTTTTTTGTTCTCTTTTGTTGAGAAGAAAAAAGGGACTTCTTGTATAGAAAAAAAGATACGGGCATTATTCTCTTCTATAATGGATAAAAGATAACAATTATCTATCTTAAATATTCAGAAATAATTTTTATGTTATCATTGGGCTAATTGTTTCTTAGGGCCATAGTTATTATGATTGTAATTTGATTGAGGCTCTCTAGAAATCAAATTATATGTGGAATTCATCAAGTCTTGCAATGTTATCTGGAAAATGCATTTGAAACATATTTTTTTCTCATGAATTAACCATGGAGTTGAAAATTTTGATAGTGAATTTTCTACTTTACATGGATTAGTTTTACAAATTACATGGCCTTGGCCCTTGGTTGATTTACTTGTAATTATTGATTGACTAGTGACGATTCTTACAATTAACCTCTTTAGTTTATGAACTTGGTTGATTTATTTCTTTATGCGGGTGATGCTAGAGTACTTCTAAAAAGTTTAAGAAAGTGATTAAACAACTGACTTTTTATTTTGGCAGAAAATTGTTGTCCACTTGGATTTGCATGACAACAAGGAAAAGCAGAAGGCTTTAAAAGCTGTAGCCACCCTTCATGGTACCGTTTCACTTTTTGGTTGAATTTTTGAAATTCCCCTTGGTTTTGTTGTACACATTAAATTATTCAAAATGAAACGTGATGACATAAATCCGCTTTACCTAAGAGTAGTTTTTGTTTCCTTCATTTATTTAACAGGCATTGATTCTATTGAGATGAACATGAAGGATAAAAAATTGATCGTGATCGGACCAGTTGACCCTGTTGCCGTTGTCAGTAAATTAAGGAAATTCTGGCCTGCTAGTATCGTCTCGATTGGACCTGCTAAAGAACCTGAGAAAAAAGAAGAGAAAAAAGAAGAAAAAAAGGAAGAGAAAAAGGAAGAGAAGAAAGAAGAGCCCAAAAAAGAAGAGGGAAAGAAGGAAGAAGAAAAGAAAGAAGAGCCCAAGAAAGAAGAGGAGTCCAAAAAAGGAGATGAGCCCAAAAAAGAAGAAGGTAAAAAGGAAGAAGGAAAGAAAGAGGAGCCCAAAAAGGAAGCCGAGGAGAAAAAGAAAGTGGTAGATCCGAATGAACTTATGTACCAGAATTACCAGCATCTGATGAACGCGTACCGGTCATACAATCCTTACACGACTGCTCAGTACAACCCTTATATGAACAGTCAGTACTTTGTGAGAAGTGTCGAGGAGAACCCGAATTCTTGTTCCATCTTGTAAGTTTTTATAATACAGGTTGGTATATACTTCTCGCATGGAAAGCACGAGAGTCTCGTGTAGTGTTGCAGGTGGTTTTGTACAATGTGCATTGTTAGGTTTCATATTTTCTTCCCTGTTATAGTTCAGATAGATATTGGCTTTTATTGGCAGAGTTTTATGTAATATAAATCCGGCATAAGGCCTACTGTGACCTGTGAATTACTATTTGCATGGAAAATCTCTATGACAATTTTGGCATTATAATGTTACATTAAATTGTTAATAAGGAAATCATTTTCCGTATCTTTCCCATCCCTAATGTCAAATTGTAGTACGATTTGCTTGTTTGCCATTTATCAAGCGTACTTTTCTGACTGCAAATAATGGACGAGAAGTCGAATCCGACATAAATTGCATTAATTAGAAGATTCATTTTTAAAAATTTCTGCAATTAAATTTTGTTCATTTGTTTAATTAGTTTGTCTATGCTTAGTCTTTTCTTTAGAATTTTTGTGTTGAGAGGTGCTTATAATTACGGGGATCCTCCTTGTTCCTAGATCTTTCAGCAATATAAATCTGTGTCATGTTTATGATTTTTTTTTTAAGATATCATGTACAAAATTGTAATTTGAATAAAATTTATGATACAACAAGTAAAGTTTATTATCGACCATCCGAATCCGGGTCAATTTGGCTCGAAGTGGAACACAAAGAGCCACTTTAATAGCCGTGCGGATTCTGATTGGACTGTCCAGATCCAAACAGAAATATTCTGTTACCTTAGGTGATACGAATTCTCGATGAGTGAGCTCAGACGAGCAGAGTCCGATTGAGCAAAATCATATTTTCTTTTATATCCAAACAGAAACCTCTAAAAGTAGTCTTACCTAATTATGATAGGCCTACATGCTTACGGAACCTAGTTAGTTGAAAGTTTGCAAAAGCGATTGCACTTGTCAAATGAAATAAATGCACACCTTCCGTTTCAGTCCCCAGTAACACTTCACCTTTCTTGTCACCAGTAAATTAATTGTTGCAAGTTTTTAGTAAAATAGTAAAGTTGGTCTTCAAATTGAATTAGACTAGACTCGGATATACATCAAATACTCAACTGTATGTGCCTTAAATAGTGGCCGACAAAATGTAATAGATTAAAGAAGAAAAAATGGAAAAGGAGAGGAATGGTGACTAGGCAAGTTGAGACCTGCCAACTAAAATTCTTGTCTTTCTCTGAGGCATTCAAATTCCAATGAGTAGGATGATTTGACATGGAAGCAGAAACGTCTGGAACGAATCTCCTACGTGGAATAGCTAACTTTTCTTAGGATCGGTCGTTATCTAAGAATGCAAATACTGGTTTTTCATTTCTTCTGACCTAATGCTGATTATTAAGTATTCCAGTCAGATTTCGCCTGCGGTTTCTTGTGATTTTGATGGTTTGTGATATAATTAATTCTAATTTTTGGGTTTGCTCTCTTCAATTACAGCCAAGATTTTTGGCGTGCGTGACGTGATCATTTCGTCTTGCACCCAATCAAATAAATTGGGGGTAGTGGAGATTTACGTGCGTAGAAAAATTGGATACCGACGGATAATAATTTAATCGTATTCATATATATATTTCTATCTTTTGATATGGATATAATTACATATTAAATGAATATGGATGCATATTGAATATTACATGTGTACGGATAGTTGGATACAAATCAAGGTTCTAAATAGCGTTTATAGCGTCGTAGCGGGAAGGCTAAAAAAAAGCTATAGCGAATAGCGTCGCTATAGCGGAAGCTATTCCAAATAGCATTTTTTTTTAACATTTCATATATTCAATATTTGTACTAAATATCAACATTATCTAAAGTCTCATAGAACAATAAATAACACCAAAGTAATTAAGAAATTATAATATTCATATTGAACCCGTACAAAGTCCAAATTGCGGTTCAAAATATCCATAGTAATATCATAAACTATCGATTTTTTCTATTAAAAATATCTTAAGCATCATGATTCATGACATAATATTTTTTTTTTCTATTCAAATTTTAATTTCGGTTTGGACTTTTTTTTCTATTCAAATTTATATTTCTATTTCCAATTTCCAATTGATTTATCTGTAGCAAGTAGCAACAAATTCAATTTCGGTTTGAGATTTTTTTTATCTTTATTTAAAATCCATATAAATTGCTTAAAAAAAATCATATTGTATAGCGCAAATAGCGCTGTAGCGGCCGTAGCGCAAATAGCGCATTTTGATGTCATAGCATAGCGTTTGGGGTCCAAAAACGCTATAGCGCGCTATTTAGAACACTGATACAAATACAAATATAATTCGAATATTAAAATAAAGTTACAACATATTTCATAAAAAAAAATATTATATGCACATTGGTAAATTAACCGCATAATATTTTCGTAAATAGATTAGTTAAAGATTTATATATTAACGATCAAAATTTCCTCACTAATTATCAATGTATTGTTAGTCAAAATGTATCAAAAAAAATGTAATTCTTAATAAAAGATGTAACAGAGTATATATAGTTGAATAATTACACCTATGATAATTTTGTCATAACATTTATAATATAATTCAAAGTTCAAATCAAAATAATATATGAGCATCTAAAACAACAACCACCAAGTTAGTCCCAAGAAAGTTGGGATAGACCGTGAATGGAACAATATCCGCGAGGGTATCGCCACGGATACTCCTATCAGTAATACCGACACGTTTAGAAATATCACTTTTATATTGGTGTACCCTCGCGGATAGTGTTCGATTTTTGTAGTTGTAGACTAGAAATGAAACCCAACTAGAGTTACAAAGCCAAGATAAATAAAAATAAAATAATAATAATAATAATAACAACAAAACAGTAGTAATACTTATAGTAATAATGGATATGAGCATCTAAAACACATGTATTGATTTCAGAAATACCAGAATCTGGATAATTATTCAAATTGATGTTTGTATACATTTCAGAATTGAAAATCATATGTGTTTGTATTGGTATCCGCTAGAAAATATACATGCCCATATTAACTAGAAAACATATGTATCCATATCCATTAAAATATCTGAATTTGTATATATTCTGTATTCATCAAACATCCGAATATAGATCTGGATTTAAATGAAAAATATCCTATTAGTTTATACCCCTATCTACAGAACTAAACAAAGAAGATAATCAACGACATTATAGATTATTAATTTGGAAAATATTTTATTGATGATGGATTAACATTATTCATTTACTGCCGATCGCACAGCATAAATTTCGGATGAAATGTATTTCAAATTTGATTGGTTAATTACATATTGAAAATTCTATAACCTAACTATGATAAATTGGATTCACGATCTAAACAAAATCTGACCAATCCAACCTATTTACACCTCATTAAACCTTATATTATCTTGCACAATGGAAAGAATAATATTATTCTTGAAATAAATAAAAAAACAAAAAAACAATATAATTTCATAAAAAAAGACCTTTTATCATGAAAAAAGGCCTTTTATCTTATTAATAAGTTGTCAACTCCTATAATCTTTGTAACACTACGAGGGCAACGAAAGAGAACGCCATAAGTTCTTTTTTTTTTTTTTCTCATTGAAGCGAATTAGTTCCTGTAAAATACCACAATTTTTCCCGGGATTTCAAATTTAAATTATAGTGAGTAAGATTTATTTTGTTAGTTTATCAAATAAAGGCATATAAGAAAAATATATTGTAGTCAGGCCATAGATAAAAATTGTATCATACATGATATCTTTTAATATAATCGACAAATATAAATTATATATAGTAGTTCTTTATTCGTACATTCAATTATATTTATAATTGCGACGAGATTATGAATAACTTGTTAGAGAGAGATATTGACATTATGTTACTCCATATATACTTCCTATATAGTTTTGTACTCATATCCAATACGTTGTAGGGTTTTAGAGCAAGCACAAGAACACAAATGATTTGGAGGCGTAAGTCAATTTTCTGATTTTCTCTCTACTTCAACAGTAAATTACAAAGAGTTTATTTGGGTTACAGAAATTACATAGAGGTCCAAATAAAATACTCAAATTACAAGAAAGAACAAATTTACAAATAAGCCCTTATGATGAATTGGGACCCAACAAACTCCTCCTCCCAATTCATGAGGTAGAACCCTCAACCAAACCCGCCTTGTCACGACAAGCTTCAAGCTTCAAAGGCGGCAAGGACTTTGTTAACATGTCGGAGTCGTTCTCACTCGTGTGAACCTTCTCCAACAACAATTCTTTCCTCTCAAGCACATCACGTATCCAATGATAACGTAGCTCAATGTGCTTTGACTAGAGTGAAATGTGGGGTTTTTGCTCAAGTGAAAAATTGCACTTTGACTATCACAAAATAACACATACCTTTCTTGCTGAATGCCCAACTCATGAAAGAACTTCTTCATCCATAATAGTTCTTTGCATGCCTCGGTGATTGCAATGTATTCGGTTTCGGTTGTGGAGAGTGCAACACACTTTTGTAGTCTCAATTGCCACGAGACCGCACCATTCTCGAAACAAATCAAATAACCGGATGTTGACTTCCTCGAGTTAACATCTCCGGCCCAATCGGCATCCGTATGTCTCCAAGACTGGTTCCTTAACTCCATAACAGAGACTATAACCAATGGTACAGCGAATGTACCTAACAATCCATTTCACTGCATTTCAATGAGTTTTTCCAGGATTTGCGAGAAAACGACTTACCACACCAACGGCATGAGCAATATCGGGCCTTGTACACACCATTGCGTACATCAATGAACCAACCGCAGATGCATACGGCACATTTTTCATCTCTTCTTTCTCCCTTTCATCCTTTGGACAATCATCAAGTATCAACTTGAGATAACTACCAAGTGGAGAAGAACCCGGTTTGCACTTGCTCATATTGAACCGTTCAAGCACCCTTTCCAAATACTTTTCTTGTGACAACCAAAGTTTGCACTTTTCACGATCTCTAGTGATTCTCATACCAAGAATTTGCTTTGCGGAACCCAAATCCTTCATTGCAAACTCATTCCCAAGCTTCTCTTTCAAAGCTTTTATCTCCTTTGCATCACTTCCAACAACCAACATGTCATCGACATAAAGAAATATAATAATAAAGTTGCCACTAGAGTACCTTTTCATGAAGACACAATTGTCGAAATTGGTTTTGCTGAAATTGTTGTTACACATAAAAGATTCAAATCTTTTATACCAGTTTCGCGGTGCTTGCTTCAAGCCATAAAGGCTCTTCCTCAATTTGCATACCATGTCCTCTTTACCTTTTTCATAAAAACCCTCGGGTTGCTCCATATAGAGCTCCTCCTCCAAATCACCATGGAGAAATGCAGTTTTCACATCAAGCTGCTCAATCTTCAGATTTAAGCTAGCAGCTAATCCGAGTACAACCCGGATAGAGGACATCTTGACCACAAGTGAGAATATCTCCTCAAAGTCAATCCCTTTCTTTTGATCAAAACCTTTCACCACTAACCGAGCCTTATATCTCGGCTTTGAACTTGTGCCTTCATATTTCACCCGAAACACCCACTTATTCTTGAGCACCTTCTTACCCTTTGGTAACTCTACTAAATCAAAAGTGGAGTTCTCATGCAAAGATTTCATCTCATCTTGCATAGCCTCAACCCACTCTCACCTTTGTGCTCATGACACATGACTTCTTCATAGTTTTCGGGTTCACCATTATCTGCAAGCAAGACATACTCATTTGGAGAGTATCTTGAATTAGGCCTTCATTCACGGTTTGATCTTCTCAACTCTTGTTGAGGTGGGACTTGATTTTGGTGTGAGATTCATTCTCAATAGCATCTTCAAATTGCTCACCTTGGTTTTCGGTTGGAGGATTTTGGTTGGTCTCAGCGCCTTCGTTACTCTAGATTGGTGTAAGATCTGCAATGGAACTAGAAGAGGTTTTCGCATTGTCAAGGTTGCTCAAATTTTCAATAGTTTCTTCTTCAAAGAAAACTACATCTCGACTTCTAACCAACTTCTTATCAATCAGATCTCACAATCTATAACCGAATTCACCGATTTTGTAATCCATGAAAATACACTCCTTCGACTTGCTATCAAGCTTAGCCCTTTCATCTCTAGGAATGTGCACAAATGCTTTACAACTAAATACCCACAAGTGTCCATAAGACACATCTTTCCCGGTCCAAACCCGCTCGGGAACATCACCATCCAATGCATGTGAAGGTGACAAATTAATCAAATGGACAGCTGTGTTTAAAGCTTCGCCCCAAAAATCCTTTGAAAGTTTCGAATGAGAGAGCATACACCGTATTCTCTCACAAATTGTGCGATTCATCCTCTCAGCTACTCCATTTTGTTGCGGAGTTTTTGGAACTGTTCTTTCAAGCTTAATGCCATTACCTTTGCAAAAGGTCTCAAATGGCCCACGGTACTCACCGCCATTATCGGATCGAATGCACTTTAATTTCTGACCCGTTTCTCTTTCAACTTCAGCAACGAAGTGCTTAAACACCTCCAAAACCTGATCCTTTGTCTTCAAAGGATAGACCCACAACTTTCTGGAATGATCATATATGAAAGTGACAAAGTAAAGAGCTCCTCCAAGTGTTCTATCACCCATAGAACACAGATCGGTATGAACCAAATCCAACACATTCGACCTTTTAGTGGTAGGACTTTTTTTGAAAGCAATTCGATGTTGCTTACCTGCCAAACAATGAATACAAGATGTTAGAGATGTGCCATCACTCGACACACTATCCTTTTTGGCCAAAATTTTAAGCCCTTGCTCACTCATATGACCCAATCGCAAGTGCCATAAATCAGTTGAGTTACCCTCTACCGCATTCACCTCACCACACAATTTAACCCGCATTGTATAAAGCGAGCTTGTCTTCTCACCCCGAGCAACAACTAGAGAGCCTTTAGACAATTTCCACTTGCCTTCAACAAAGTGACTGCGATACCCTTCATCATCAAGAGCACCAACTGAAATCATATGAAGTCTCATATCCGGCACATGCCGAACATTCTTGAGAAGCAATTTGCATCCCACACTAGTCTCCACACACACATCCCCAATACCGGAGATGTTGCAAACTCCATCATTCCCCATTCTGACCTTGCCAAAATTACCTTGCTTGTAAGAAATGAACAAGTCACGTCGCGAAGTGACATGAAATGAGGCTGCTGAATCGATCACCCAAGTGGAGTCTTGACTTGTGTAATTAACAAACCCGTCATCATAAGCAATGAACACTTCACCGTCACACACGACGGCCGTGGTACTTTCCTTCTCATTTTCATCCGATCTAGGTCTAGATTGATCTCTCTTACCTTTTTCTTTCAATTTTCTACACTCGGACTTTATGTGGCCTGGCTTGCGGTAATAGTAGCAAACAATGCCCTTACGAGACTTTGATCTCCCTTTCGATTTATCATTGTGGTCATGCTCGTAAGAGTTTCTATGCGAACTCCTTCCACGGTTCTCAGTAACAAGAGCTGATGACTCGCTTGCAACACCCAACTCCTTACGCCTCAACTCCTCATTGAGCATACTGTCTTTTACCATAGCAAGAGTGACAGTACCATTCAGTGCCGAATTGCTCAATGACACCACAAGAGTCTCACAACTATTCGGTAAGGAACTCAAAAGAATCAAGGCTTGTATCTCTTCATTCAAAGCCAATTTCACAGTACATAACCGATTCACACAATCTTGGAACCGACTCAAATGCTCACTCACCGAAGAGCCCTCGTGATACTTCATGTTCACAAGTTTTCAAATGAAATAGGCTTTGTTTTGGGCTGTTTTGCGCTCATACAAACTCTCAAATTTTTCCCACAACTTCTTGGCATCGGTTTCGGTTGACACATGGTGAAACACAGAATCATCAACCCATTGTCAAATCAATGCAACCGTCTTTCGATTTCTAGTGGTCCAAACCGCATCAGTAACATCTCCTGGTTTTGTACCGGTTACCGATTCAAAGGCATCCATACAATACAACATATCCTCCATTCTAGACTTCCAAATAGAATAATTGGATGATGTCAATTTGATCATGGTATCGCTACTACTACTCTCCTCCATTTCAGAAATTTACTGATAAAATTCGGACCCAAACAGTGTAGAAAAATTTCTACCAGAACACTGCTCAGAAACAGCACGGAACAAAATTTACCAGTAAATATTTCCAGAACAGCCTCACTGTCTTGCGCACAAAGGAGAAATAACCAAACCTTGGTCTTTGCGCGGTCCAAAGCAAATGAGAAATTCACCAATTTAAGATGGAGTTTGCGCGGCTCACCAGGAAATCAAAACAAATAACCAAAATTTTGGTCTTTGTTATAGAAGAGAGAAATTCCTCTCTGGTCTCTATTATCGCGGCTCAGGAGAGGAAAAGGCAAAAGTGAAAATCGCGGTTCACGCCAAAATCGTGATGCACAGGGAAAATTCCTCACCGATCGCAGCAGCGTCGCTCAACGAGAAAACCCTAGAAACGGTGCAGCGGAACTGTAGTGAAGAGCAATCTAAACCTAGAACCACCGATCGGGACCGACGATGGCTTGATCAGCTCTGATACCACTTGCAGGGTTTTAGAGCAAGCACAAGAACACAAATGATTTGGAGGCGTAAACCAATTTTCTGATTTCCTCTTTACTTCAACAGTAAATACAAAGAGTTTATTTGAGTTACAGAAATTACATAGAGGTCCAAATAAAATATTCAAATTACAAGAAAGAACAAATTTACAAATAAGCCCTTATGATGAATTGGGACCCAACATACGTATGATCATATTGTTGTATCGATGCTTGTATTGTATCGTGTTTAAAAGTATTATATCATTGTATCTCGTATCGGATATGATACAATACATGTACTCGTATTCATGCAATATAGTATGGACAACATATATAGAAGGCACATGGAGAGAAAACGAAGGCATCCCATGAGAGAGGAGAGAGAAAGAGTTCAAAGGCGGCTAGGTTAGGTTAGAACGACAGGGCAAGAGAGAGGAGTCGTTGATTGAGAAAATATCAAATCCGCATGCGAAAAATGAAATGGAGAGGAAATTCCCAATCAACGACTGGATATATAACCGTTGAATGATTATCAAAACACACTGGATATATAACCGCCAAATGTCTGATAACTTTTCTTGTCCGTTGATAGATGTTTTTTTAATATATCATAGATTGTAATTATTTTCGTATTTCTCAAACCAATTATTATTAAAATCGATAATCGGCCCAGGAATCCAGGCCCCTATTTAGATTTTCATGGATGTACACTCGTTTGCACTTCCTCAGCTGATCCCTGCGGTCGAATATTTGACAACTAAAGACGGGCCTGATTTGGCAATACAGGCCTAATTGGGCCTGTGTTATATGAATCAGGCAAATATCATATTTTCCGTTTCCTTTTTCTCTCCTCCATGCCGCTAAAATAGTGTCATTCCCAATTTCTCGTTTTAGGTTTCTTTGTTTTTGTTTTGTTTTTTAATTCATCTATTTTTATCAGAGTTTTATATAGTTCGCTATTGCTTAATTATTGATTTTTCATATACCAGATAGCATTTATTGAAGAAAAGTAGAAGCATGCATCTATTATCGTGCAATTAAGTATTTCTCATTTTTTTTCGAATTCTAAAATATTGCCCACATTCTTCGATAGTCCTTTTCAGCTTTCAATATGACGCAACCACAGAAAAAAAAATTAGTAAAACTCTAAACTCATTTTTTTTTTATAAATATCTGGTTCCCACTCACATTTTGAATGACTTTTTTTTAATGGTTTTTTACTTGTAATTTAGAAGTTAATAAAAATTATAAGTTCCTTTATGCTTAAATAGAAACAAAATTAATTGTTCATTTTACATTCCTTAATAAATTGGTTGATTCTATTTATTCGATATCTGTCACATGGGCCCAGTTATATATGACCAATGTACGTTGATTATTACTTTCTCTCTCTCTGAAACTGAAAAGCCCAATTATTAGTCCTGGATGCTATCAGCTTTTCCTTTCAGAAAAGGCCGAGCCCTTAAAAATGTCGTTTTGCCTGGTCGATTGCGCGCCTCTTCTAAATGAAATTTGATATCTCAAAATTTGACTTGATTTTTTGAAAATATGAACCGTGTAAATATTAAAATATGAATACCAGAACAACCTATTTTCAATTAATATTGTCCTGTACATTACAGATATATTCCGAATTGAATGTTACCTGATTTTGAGATAAATTAAAAATTTCAGTTATCTTAGATTCAGACTCATTTGAAATGTTAAAACCTATCACTTAGCCTAATAAAGAACAAAAAAAAAAAGTTGGCCTAATAATTGAGGGATTCAAATTGTATTAAGAAATTGATATGATATTTCTGATTTCTCCTCTACAAAGAAATGGACATCGGAATTTATGGAAGTTCTTATTAAGAAAAATGAATTCTGTGTCTTTTCCATTTTCGCGAGAGGCCAAAAAGAAAAATAATAACAAAGTATAGTTATCTGTTTACAATAACTTAAACAAATATAATGAATATTCATGATTGA
The DNA here is from genome assembly GCA_025461125.1 of Carex kokanica. Taxonomy (NCBI): domain Eukaryota; kingdom Viridiplantae; phylum Streptophyta; class Magnoliopsida; order Poales; family Cyperaceae; genus Carex; species Carex kokanica. The sequence continues at coordinate 1,918,266 of JAJGRX010000856.1, read as the reverse complement.
GAATTCACATATATAGATTTTGATATTTTGCAAAAAGAACCAACGTTAGGATTAATGTAATTAAGCTCCATGCATGAATAACATAATAGCTAATTTATGTTCTCTTCGTGCAACTTTCCTCTGTTGTTTTAGAATTAATGTCGTATTATTATGAAAAGGAGGGTTCAAATGCACCATAATTTTGTGGTCCAATATGCTCCACATCCTTTATCTCCGTTTTGAAAGTCCAAATAGTCGATCCGAACCACTCAACATGATCTTCATAATAAAATATTCTTGGAGATCAAAGATTATATTTTTTAAAATTTGTTTACTATTTTTTTACATAGGTACAATATCACTTTATCTGATGGTCCAGAATCTGCTTAAAACAGTGATTTTGTACCTATCTAAAAAAATAGTAAAACAATTTTAAAAAATATAAAATTTGGTCTCCAAGCATATTTTATTATGAAGATTATGTTGAGTGGTTCGGATCGACTGTTCGGACTTTAAAAATGAAGATAAAAAAATATAGAGCATATTGGAGTACAAAAATCATGGTGCATTTGAACCCTCCCTGTTATGAAATATACGCCATTCAGATAATGCATTTATCTTTTTTACATTATAAAAGTTAGGTCCGGTCTAGCTGTAGGACACTTGTTTTTTTAATTTATTAAATTAATTTATAATGTATGATAACGAAGCATTACCACGCTGATATATATTAACACCATTTGTTTTTGGATGATCTAATGTCAATAGAAAGCACACAAAAATATACATCAATATTAATTAGTGGTACCGTATCCGAATGCCTCTGGAGTTTCCCTGTAGCATTCCAATTAATGGTTATGGAATAACAAATTCCAAAATAGCATCGATGTATCATTTTTTTATTTTTGAAATTTTGAAAATTAATTTGTCAAAAAAAAAGATTGATTGTTTCTTTTCTCGATCGAAAAATAGATGAAACTTTATCAACCATACAATCTCAGTGGAAAGAGGCCAATAGTTCGGTCCCACTAATTATCATAATTTACCATACCAACTACCATGCAGTGTAGAAAATTAATGGACCAAACGAATTAATCAATGTTCCATATATTGGCTTCTTTCCGGTGGATCCCCGGTGGAAAAGAGAAAATGAAGGAGAGGAGATGGTTGGCAAACTTCACAACTCCTATTGGAATTAAATCAACGGTTTTCTGTGGTGAAGACACGCTGCAACATGCAGATGCATTGGCCTCTTCTCACTTATACTGTATCATTAACACAATTCCATCTATTTTTCAAGAAAAAGAAATGTTGTACTTGACAAATTGATTTTTTAATTTCTAATTTAAAAAAAAAATTGTGATATAGCTGCAGCAAGTCAAATTTGAATTAAAAGATGAGGACCCCATCAGTTGTCTGGTGTCTTTTCTTTTTGTCTAAGATATGATGAATCACCTCTTTTACATCATGACAGTATACACAGGTTAATAATTAGGGTTCTGTTACTGTACCCTAGTTTATAATGATTCCAAAGTTTTCTGAAAAGAGATAACAAATTGTCAAGGTGCTGTCAAACCAGTTGGTTAACAACAAATTTTGACATGGACATTTTGGACTTGCTCTATTTTTTGCATGACGTACTACTGTCACTTTTCAGAAATGCTTACACCTTTTAAACTATTAATGGCGTAAAAGTTTTGGGGCAGAGTTCATCTGGGGTTAACAGCCTGCTCTACAGACCCTATTTTCTGCTTGTTGGTAACCACACATAGGATCTCATCTTATCTCAAATTCGGAGTTTGCTTGTTTGGAAGCCAATGGTTTTTTCCGGTGTACTTGATTCAAAATTTTAATTTGGTCTTTGAGAGTCTGGTAAGGTCCCTAGCCACTACTACACAATGAGATCCTTGGGTCAGAGTCCGGATTCTCTGCATATCTCACCGTTTGAGTTTAAATCTTTAATCAGGATTGTACGATCATAATTAAGACCAATCTAGTTCAAGCTTGTAATACACCGGGCTCTTTAAGATTCGTGTCAATATATAATGAATGGATCGATCAGTGGGATGAAATAAAGAGGGGCTAAAGTGCAAAAGAAAAGAGTTTAACCGTATATTTCCATCACAATTCCACATTTTTATCTTTCCTCTATTCTCAGGGGTGGATCCAGGATTTTCGTGGGGTGGGGGGGGGGGGGGGGGGGGGGGGCAAAAAAATATCGAATTGGATTTAAATCCATTAACCAATTAGGTACTCTATAAAAAACAATATTTTAACTTATACTTTCCAGTGATTTGACTTGTAATTTCTGATGCTCTGACTTATAATTCTAATTACCAATCAAAATTTAACAAATTTATTTCAATTTTAACCCTAAATTTAATCCGAATTACAAATCAAACGTCCAGAGGGGAGCAAAAAAATTTTCAGAAGAGACAAAGTCAGTCGGGACCGATAAATCTCCACTAAAGGCTCCCCCCCTCTGGAACCACCTGGGTCCGCCCCTGTCTATTCCATTTAATTTCACTCATTTTCGGCTACTATTCCATCACAATTCCACACACTTATTCTATTCTTTCACAATTCTTTGTGCCGAACAAGCCCAAATTTTGGGTGAGGTACATTAGGTGATATGGTTTCTTTGGCTCATGCGGTCCCGGATTGAATTTTGCTAAGCTGCTACGTACAGAGTGAATAATTTAGTTCTTTCTTTTTGCTTGTCTTGCATGCGGTGCTGCAATTCAAGTCGATCTGCAACTCGCCATCATTACTTAATCAGTAGCTAACCATATCTTGTTCAGCAACAAAAAAGATTGATTCGGTTTGATGGTTGGTTTCATTAATTATTGAATACTGTTGGTTGGAGCTAGCGTACGTCACTACAAAAGACAGGCACTTTTCGCGAGGATAAAAAGTGACTTTTCGCGACGCTAAACCGTCATAAATGTGCTTTTCTTTTTGCGACGGTACTTTTCGCGACGAAGTCCCGTCGCGAAAAGTGCCTATGTTGTTGTCTGTTATTTTTGAGAGATTGAACTAAGAAAAAGCTTGGATCTTTTTTGTATATTATTCTACAGTTCTAAATTTTACAGGAGAGATTTGTATCTATTTATTACAACTCTTCAACGGTTAGAAATATTGTACCGTTGGTACCTATTCTAATTCCTATTTGGTACAGCTGTACCTATTTACACTTTTGCACATATACCCTTGATCTATGATAAAATTATTTCCTTGGATTTTTCTTCAACACCCCCCCTCAAGCTAGGATTGTAGATATCGAGTAATCCTAGCTTGCTTGTGATTTCTTCAAATGGTTTAGAGTCTAGTCCTTTTGTAAAGATGTCAGCTAATTGATCCTTACTTCGAACGAATGGTGTTTCTATTTCCTTGGCTTGGACCTTCTCTCTAATAAAATGACAATCAACTTCTATGTGTTTGGTCCGTTCGTGAAATACGGGATTTGATGCAATGTGACGTGCCGAATTGTTGTCACAATACATCTTCATAGGTAGATCAAGATTTAATCCCATATCTTTAAGCAATTGTTTGAGCCATATTAGTTCGCTTGCGGTTGATGCCATGGCCCGGTATTCCGCTTCCGCGCTTGATCGTGCCACGACATTTTGCTTCTTGCTTTTCCATGTGACTAAATTCCCGCCTACAAATGTGCAAAAACCGGTGGTGGATTTTCTATCAAAGCTACCGGCCCAATCTGCATCGGAATAGCCACAAATTGCGTTAGAATTATTATTTTTCATCCATACGCCCTTTCCGGGATTTCCTTTTAAATATCTCAAAATTCGGTTTATGGCCTCTAAATGTGGTGTTCTTGGTGAATGCATAAATTTACTAATTTGGCTTACGGAAAATGAAATATCCGGACGAGTTACCGTAAGATAAATTAATTTCCCTATGAGTCTTTGAAATTGGTTTATGTTTTCTAAGGGTTCACCATCCTCGGTATTTAATTTATATTTATTATCTATAGGTGTAGAGGCCGGTTTACAACCTAATTTACCGGTTTCTTTTAATAAATCTAAGGTATATTTTCTTTGTGAAATTAGTAGACCTTTGTTTGAGAATGCTACTTCTATTCCTAGAAAATATTTTAAATACCCTAAATCTTTAATATCAAAATTTTCTTTTAATTGGAATTTGATTTTTTTAATTGCTTCTAAATTGTTTCCGGTAATTATTAAATCATCTACATATACTAACACAGGGTTGTATTTTCTCCCTCATTTTTGGTAAACAATGAGTGATCAGCATTACTAATTTTAAAATTGCAAGAAACTAAATATTGAGATAACTTGCCATACCATGCCCTTGGAGATTGCTTAAGTCCATAAATTGATTTGTTTAACCTACAAACAAGGTTAGCACCTTTTTCTTTTACATGACCCGGTGGGAGGGTCATATAAACTTCTTCCTCAAGTGTTCCTTGAAGAAATGCATTTTTAACATCCATTTGATATAAATTCCACCCATTATTTACGGCAATAGAGAATAAAACCCTAACCGTATTCATTTTTGCAACCGGTGCAAATGTTTCATTGTAATCTATACCATAGGTTTGTGTAAATCCTTTGGCCACTAACCTTGCCTTATACCTTTCTATGGTACCATCATAATTATATTTAATTTTGTAAACCCATTTACACCCAACGGGTTTTTTATTTTTTGGTAATGGAACAATTACCCATGTTTTATTTTTTTCTAGAGCCTTTAGCTCTTCTTTCATGGCTTTATTCCAATTTGGTTTTTTGATGGCCTCTAGGTAAGTTTTTGGTTCTATTTCTTTTTCTATGGAGGTAAGAAAGGCTTGGTATGAAGGTGAAATTTTTTCATATGAAACAAACTTTTGTATAGGGTATTGGACGGTATAAGTCACATAATCTCTAAGTCTAATCGAAGGTTGTGATACTCTAGATGTTCGTCTAAGCCCCGAATTATTTACTACTTCGATCTCATTTATGTTATTACTATTATCATCTATTTGTTCTTCAACATCACTTGTATAATCTTCTTCTACATTATTGTTAACAATGTAGGGTGTTACTATTTTAATTGTTTCATTTTGAATTTGACTAGACATTTGAATTTTTTTGAAATACGGCTCATTTTCAAAAAATATAACATTTCTAGAAATAAATAATTTTTTATTAATAGGATCATAACATTTGTATCCATTTTTAAAGGATGAATACCCTAAGAAAATTGTTTTAATTGAAACAACATCTAGCTTGTCTTTTCTTTTAATATGCACAAAGCTTGTGCATCCGAATGTTCTTAGATGATCAAAGGTGATTTTTTGTTGATAAAGGATTTCTAGTGGGATTTTGTTTTCTAACTTCGAACTTGGTAATCTATTAATTAGATGTGTAGCGCAAAGTATAGCATCCGACCAATATATTTTAGGAATATTGCTTTGAAACATCAATGTTCTTGTCATTTCTAACAAATGTCTATTTTTTCTTTCCGACACTCCGTTTTGCTCGGGTGTGTTAATACATGTAGTTTGATGTATAATTCCTTTTTCCTTAAAAAATGTTGAAAAGTTCTTGTTTATAAATTCCGTTCCATTGTCCGACCTAAATATTTTTAATTTTGCATTAAATTGATTTTTTATGAGACAAAAAAATTCTTTGAAGATACTAAAGACTTCACCTTTTGATTTGAGTAAATATAACCAAGTAGTTCTTGAAAAATCATCAATAAATATAACAAAATACTTAAATCCATTATATGATTCAATCGGGGCCGGTCCCCATACATCCGAATGTATTAAGTCAAACATAGCTTCACTTTTGCTATTGGAATGAGAGAAAGGAAGCTTTGTTTGCTTTGCTAGTTTACAAACTTCACAATTATCATAATCTAAATTTTTACACTCCAAAATATAATTTAAAATCTTGTTGGAAGGATGCCCAAATCTTCTATGCCAAAGGCCGATATCGACAGATTTAGCAGAAGCACAAAAATAATTTTTAGAGTTCAAAAATAGTGTCCATTTTCGTGAAATCCTTCACCAATCTTCGTCCCGGTTTCCCGGTCCTGGAATATAACATTTTTACGAGAAAATATTACATCACAATTTAATTCTTGTGTTAATTTTTGAACCGAAAGTAAGTTTATAGGGAAGGTATCTAGATATAGCACATTAAGTATTTTTTTATTAAAACATATTGTTTCACCTATACCATTTATTTTTGCCTTCATACCGTTAGCTACCATGACAAATTGGTTATTTTTGGTCATGTCTAATTTTGTTAGAAGTGTTTGGTTGCCAAACATATGGTCTGTAGCACCACTATCTATGATTATTGTATCTAATAAATTTAAATTTTTTGAGTGTGCAGAAATACCAGAAAACGAATTGTTTTGTTGAGCTAGCAATACAGACATCTGCTGAACCAGGGTCTGCAATTGATTAGCTGCCGCTGTTGACTCGTTTCCTGACCCGCCAGCAAAGTAGCCAGCTCCAGACCCGTTAGTATCATTAAATCCACTATATTTGGGCTTGGATCCGGGTTGGGCTCCGCTTATCTCACGCGCACTACGCGCTAGCAAATCAGCGACATAATTTTCGCGTGCTGCACGCGATTCAGGGGCTTCCGTATGCGGCTCGGAGTAAAGGCGCGGATCACGTACTCCACGTGCATGCGGTTCTGAACCGTTGAATCCCCCAGGCGCATGCGACCCAGAGAAGTTTCCTTCTCTTGCACGCGTTTCAGCGAAAAAATTTCCACGTGTCCCTGCTTCTTTAGTTGTTCTTTCCTGATTCCAGTCTCCTCTTCCTCCAGCAGAGTTCCCTTTCTTCCAGTGTTTTGGTTTCAGATGTGGATGAAGAAACCAACAGTTTTCATGAGTATGCCCCTCCTTCTTACACCCCGTACATCTCTCGATTTCACCGTGATTCGAGCGAATCTGGGATCTAGGGTTTTGGCTGGAATTAGGAAAATTAAATTTTTTGGTCACTGCAAAGCTGTGGTTCTCGTGTCCCTCGCTGCCACCAGCTTGTGGACCTCCCATAGCAAGCCGTCGGCTTTCTTCTTGCTCTACCATGGTAGTGATTTGGGCAAAAGAAGGAAGAACGGTTGTTAAGAGAAGTTGGGACTTCACGGCTTCATAACTCGGATTGAGACCAGCGAGATATTGAAAGATTTTATCCTCTTCTTCCCTCTGAATCGCTACCGGATCTGTTATGGGTGGTCGATAAACTCGAAGTTCATGCCATTTCTTTTGAAGAGCACCCAGGTACTCTGTGTTACTCCTTGACCCTTGTTGTTCTTGTTGGATTTCTTGTTTTATTTGATAGATGTGGGAGTAATTGTTTTGTCGGCCATACATGGTTTTTATGCCTTCCCACAACCCGAATGCTGTTTCGTGGCCGAGGAATAGGTCTGAAATCCTTGGCTCCATGGATTGCATGAGCCATGTCATGACTCTGTCATTTTTGGATTGCCACTGTTTTGCTGCCTTTTTTTCATTCTCAGTTACTTCGGTCGTTGCTGGTACGGGTTTTGTTGACTCTCCTGTGATGAATTCTAAAACCTCTCTTCCACTGAGAGACAATTTTGCAGAACTCGCCCATGAGAGGTAGTTTTGGCCGTTGAGCAATGAGTTTGTAAGTTTTGAGGTATTGGTAGCTTCTCTGTGCTGCCCCTCTGATGTCATTGTTTTGTCGTGCTAGACTTCGGTTTATGGTTTTTGATTTTGCTTATGTACCAGTGTTGCTGGTAAAGCTTTTGTGGGATTTTTTTTTCGGTCACAGAGACTGATGCTCTGATACCATGTTATTTTTGAGAGATTGAACTAAGGAAGAAAAAACTTGGATCTTTTTTGTATATTATTCTACGGTTCTAAATTTTACAGGAGAGATTTGTATCTATTTATTACAACTCTTCAACGGTTAGAAATATTGTACCGTTGGTACCTATTCTAATTCCTATTTGGTACAGCTGTACCTATTTACATTTTTGCACATATACCCTTGATCTATGATAAAATTATTTTCCTAGGATTTTTCTTCAACATTGTCGCGTGCAACTCGCTTGAATTAATAATTCATATTTCAGAAATGAAGTATATTAATTAGCTTTTTGTTAGAACACCGTTGCGACTAGAGGGTGTACATAGAATATAAGTAGTGTTCAGAAGTTAACAAAATGTTTGTCAAATATACAGAAATAATGAATGATGATCCGAGCCGTTTAATATAATTTAAAGTTTGAAAATACGAAAGAAAATGATTCCAAAAATTATTATTTTTCATGCACATCTTGATTTAGTGAAATAAAAATAGAAATAATTAAGCAATTGTGCTTACACATATTGTTAATACTCAAAATTAAAAGGTTAGTACATTTAAATGCTTTCCTAAAAAAAAGTACATTTAAATGTGTGATGAAGTTGATATGATTTACCATAACCTAAAGGAACTTTTGAAACGATTTGAGTGTTCTCATCATATATAAAACTAAAAGAAAGCATTTTAGACTATCCATAACATTTTTGCTTTTTCATCAACAATCCGTGGGATCTCAGATTGGGTACGACTGGATTTCGGGTCATTCAATTTAGAATCATCTCGGATTTTCGATAATTTCGGGACAGGTTGGGTCCCGGTTCTTTTGGCCCTTTGAAATTATCGGGTCCGCTTGGGTATAGTTTCTAGTTGGGTGGACAGGTTGTTTCAGTGTAACAGGTTTTGCAATTATAAAGATGATAACAGGTTTTGCAACCGTAACAGGTATTCGGGTGTGTTCAGGTTGGTTAAGAAAGGATTCGAGCCAGCTTTATTTCGGATTATCATTGGGTATCGGGTCTTTGGTGGTTCGATTTTGGATCGTATTGTGTTTCAAGTCACCCGAGTCAGATCGCGTTCAAATCAATTTGACTTTTCAAATAATCGGATCTGATTAAATTCGTACCCGAATTAGATTTTCCTACCTCTAATTAATTGTGCAAGGTGCTATGAAGTCGCTTTATAATTTAATGCTTAAAACAGTTATGTATTTCTATCATTTATGAAATGGACTAGGAGAACTATATTGAAATAATCCAACTATTGTCTTAATTTCTTCACAAATCACAATAAAGAAGCATAATTAATTAGGTGTTATATATATATATATACTGAATATTGAAGAGAGAAAGAAAGGTTTCTTCATGCAAACGACCATTTTGTGATTTATTGGTCTCAGACTTTACAAATCCCTCTAAATGGAGAATAGCTCCTTTTATAAATTCACAACCGGCAATGTACGTACGTACGTTTATTGTTACACTTGTCATTTTAATGTGATTTTTGTTTTTAATGTGATGATGAATAGATAAATTCTTCAACTTGTAACATGGTAGTTATAACTTGAAACCATCACATATATATATGCTGGGAGGCTGGTACGCGATAGCTAGCAATCTGCTTTATATCATATATGAAAAATGCTCAATTGTTATAGCTCAAACTTCAATCAATTTAATTATAAACAAAATTCAGAACACTAGCTATAAAAAATTATAGAAGAGATCACATTTATCATCTTATACGGTGTGTAGAAGTTTTGATTCGATTTATATATATTGATCAGAATATCGTCAAAAATAAATTATTTAATTTTTTTAATTATTTGATAGATGGTCAATTAATTCTGAAAGTGAACATACAAATCACATCTATAATTCTTATTTTTATTTTTTTATATGACTATCGTCAATTATTGATCCTTTTTAATTTTAGGGTTCTCGACAAACAATATAAATGTGACAGGACATGTGTGCCGGTTTTATTCTATCTTGCATTAATTATCTAGCTTGGGTTCGATCTGAAAATGACAATCCTTGCTTGTATTTGCTCGTCAGCATTTGGAACACAACAGATACAATTTGTTTATTAATTAAGGCGTAACAACTGGGAACTGCAAAAGTTATTGTTCATCTTTTAGATAGGATCTATAGCTAGATGTCAACAAAGATACTGGATCAGCACATATGGTACCTAACTACCATAATATCAAATCTGGCAGTTTAAAATTATACACTAAATGCTGTGTCACCTGCTGGTACATTTTCAAAAATCAAAACTAGATATTGCTTGTTATTAGTACAAATGTTAAAATATGCAAACCTATGACATGGTATAAATTTGAAGATTTTAAACCACCTGTAGATGAACAGGTACAGCACTGGTGTTACACATTGCGTGCAGGTACTGTTTATACTAAACTAAATCAAAATTGCTGCAAAAACTAGCTGTACTATTTTGATATATAATTGGCAACAAGGCTTAAAATAACTGCTACATAGAACATGCAGCTGTCATCAGTTCATTTCATACCCTCAAATTAATCTATTAGAGAATATCAAGGTAAAAGGTGAGAGGTAACGAAGCATAGTGACCCTCATTATCTTTAGATATCATGTGCATCAGCAAATCTACAAAAGCAATTACAATCACCTTGTGTGTTTTTCTCTCATTCAACCTAAGGTAACAATGCAACAGTTCTTGCAACTGTGACCATTCCCTGAGCTCATACGCCGTTACCATCTCCTCCATCGACTTCCTGAAATCTCGGTATGGGTTGTATGATTCCATCGCCAATGTCATACTCTCATCTGAGAAGGATAACTTGGTTTTACGGTCGATTAAGGCGAGTTTTCTGAGAGATTTTCTCTCAGATTTGGATTCCTCCATTATGTTTTTGGTGTTGTGTGGCGAGAAGAAAAATCTCTCTGAGGCTACGGGATTCGATTCGCTTTGGATTGAAGAAATGGAAGAAGAGGAAGTAGTGCCAGAGTTGTATTGAAGTATTTCTCTGAAAGATAGAGTTCTTCCTTCTTGTAAACAGATGGGACTAATGGGGTTCAGATTTGTAATGGATTCTTGAACAGTTTTCATGGATGACTTGAGCTTCTCCATTCTCAGTTATTGTTCTTTGCCAAGAATATAGAGGAAGAGAGAGGAGGAGATTGAGAGAGAAATAGTTAGTATTTGGGGGTAGAGGTTCTAATCCTTATATAGAATCTGGTAAAATATTTATGACAGCACATATAGTGACAAATTGCCCATGCTTTTAAGGCTTTGAAACTACCTTTTGAGCTTATCAGTGTAAAGCTCCTGTAAGTACTGTGAGGTCGTGACAATTAGGACTTAAAAGTTAAAAGCAGCACCTGATCCAGGAGACCAGGACATTTTCTTAACTAGCTATCTAGTATCTAGTCATGCAGGTGCTCTTCTTTGACCTAACTTATTAAATACCATTACTGTGACAAATTTTCTTTGAGCATTAATTAATGTGTATGTCTTTTCTTTGAGCAACTTTATATCAAGTATACCTATGGAACCGAAATTTTAAAATATACTCCTGCTAAAAAAAATAAAGCAAAAAACCACTAAATCTGTAAAATTCAATATTTACCCGGACCACAACGAAAAATGACAGCCCCGCAACGACATATTTAAAAACCCAAAAGTTCAATTGTTGTTGAGTTTTAGTATATATTTTTTTAATAATTTTCAAAAATAGATAGAACAATTAATAATTTGTATATGTTAGGAAGAACATCAAATAAAATAGATAAAACATCTTATAATTTAGATGTACTAGAAGGACTCTGAAACATTTTTCAGGCATGATTTTTTCCAGCTATAAAAAAATTAAACTATTTCTTGGTGTGTTACTAGAAAAAAATAAAAATATTTTGGATCTAAATTATTGATCCTGATTGAAAATTTACTTCTGGTAAATAAAAAATTATCGTTGTTCTTCTAGTACATTCAAATTGTAAGATACTCCATGTATTTTCGAAAAAAATGATTTGACTTTTGTAATGATGGCAAGAAATTTTTTTCAAAATAGATGGAGTACCTTAGAATTTGAATGTACTAGAAGGACCACAATAATTTTTTTATTTACTAGAAGTGACTTTTGAACTGGGATCAATAATTGAGATACAAAGCATTTTTAATTTTTTTTACAGCTGAAAAAAGTCCTGCCTGAAAAATGTTTCGGAGTCCTTCTAGTACATCTAAATTATAAGATGTTTTATCTATTTTATTTGATGTTCTTTCTAATATATTCAAATTATTAATTGTTCTTTCTATTTTTGAAAATCATTAAACAAATATATATTAAAACTCAACGACAATTGAAAGTTTTGGGTTTTTTGAGTTTTTGCGGGACCGGGTAAATATCGAATTTGATGTCATTGCGGCTCGGATAAATATCGAATTTTACAGAAGTAGTGGTGTTTTGATTTTTTTTTCTTGAGGATATATTTAATAATTTCCGCCTATGGAATTGTAGAAGTAAAAGATATATATATATGTTAATAAAAATATAAACGTTGATACACTATGGTCATTATTTAATTATGGTGTAAAAGATGGAGTAAATATCTTACTCTACACTAAAGCTGTCAAACAAGAAGTAAAACAAAAGTCGTATAAAATGGAGTAAAGGCATATATAGCATGTAAAAGAAACTATCTTTACAGGTGGATTAATTTACTTCACACTTACTCCGCTTGTAAGATCATAAAAATGTTTATTTTTCAACATTTTACTTTCCTCGATAGATTGATTTACACTACTGCTAGGTTTTAAAAAAAATAGATAAATCGATTAATTAATTTACTTCATACCTGCTAAACAAAGTATAAAATAAGAGTAAGCAATTATTCAAACGAACATAACCTATAGTAATTAGAGTCAATTAATCAATAAAGGAGGGAATAAACAGGAACAACACTAGGCCGTATGATTAGATCGAGGGCAGCCTAACAAATCTTTTGGGACTTGGGACTGCAGAGGGCCATATCACCATATGATGTTTGTGCGAACCTTTTGTTTTTGTTATTCTAAAAACTGAATCTAAATTCGTGATAATTTTATTTTCTATCATAAAATCATTTAGCACTAAATCTGCAGAAATGGAAAGTGCATTGGTCGGTTTAACACTACTTCCAAACATTCATTTTAACAAATCGATCTGTTATAGGAAATTATATGATTATATACATGTGGATACTGATCATAGGGAATTAGAAATGGAGACTGGCATGACCAAGCACTGAATACCTATCTTAACATGATAATCACTGAGTTGGTTGTTTAATTAATTTCTTTGTTGAGGTTGCCATAAGAATATTTGATCACCTATCTTAATTAACAAAAATAAATGGACCTCTATTGTAGTATATGGATGTATGTTTAAATTTTGTACAATATGATATCAATACCTTACAAATATGAGCTAAAATAGAACTCAAAGTATATATAATTTATATAATTAAGCACTAGCTAGTATTTTGTTGTAATAATTAATCAATGGTCCCGGATCAGATAACTGTTTTAGAGTTGTTGTCTTGTGGACCAAGTTGATGCATGCCCCAGAAAGAAATTAAAGTCCCTGGTCCCATATATCTACACAGCCACATGCATACAGTACACATTAAAAAAAAAAAACGAATATACGTACGTATAACACGAGCACACTACAAAATGGTAATTAATAGTTAAAAGTGAGCCCCTCATATATGGTTTCGAATAAACTGGATTTTGTATATTAGTATATCAGTGGAATGGGTGTGTCGAGCCGTCGATCTCTAAATTAGGAGTATATAATTTTAATTCTGAGAAAAGTTGGAAGTGAGTATATTTTGAGATAAAATTTCGTGTGTAGTTTAACTATTTTTTTTTTAAATAAAGAGGAAGGATAAATTCTTTATCTTTAAATATTTATAAAAGACTTTTTTATCTGAATTTCAAACATGTAATTAACCTCCTATAAAAATAATATTATCTTAAATTACCAGATCATATATTGGTTCACAAAAGGTATATGTATATTATCTAGCATAGAATATGAAAAATAGTTTAGTATGATCAATCGCATTACATTTGATCATGTCATGAGTGATTACAACGTAACTATACGTGACATGACTATTCACATGACATTAACTGTCTTCTACTGTTTATTTACGTTACATGGGAAAAAGAATTAATCAAAAATTATCTGTAACATAACATTAACAAATCACAATGTATTAATTATGACACAGCACGTTTTTATTTTTCCTTCAATGACTATATAGCAGTGTTCTAAATAGCGCGCTATAGCGTTTTTGGACCCCAAACGCTACGCTACGACATCAAAATGTGCTATTTGCGCTACGGCCGCTATAGCGGTCCGCTATTTGCGCTATTTGCGCTATACAATATGAGTTTTTTTTTATTTGTTTTTTTTAAGCAATTTATATGGGTTTTAAATAAAGATAAAAAAAATTTCAAACCGAAATTGAATTTGTTGCTACTTGCTACAGATAAATGAATTTGAAATTGGGAATAGAAATTGAAATTTGAATAGAAAAAAAGTCCAAACCGAAATTAAAAATTTGAATAGAAAAAAAAATAGATTATGTCATGAATCATGATACTTAAGATATTTTTAATAGGAAAAATCGATAGTTTATGATATTACTATGGATATTTTGAACCGCAATTTGGACTTTGTACGGGTTCAATATGAATATTATAATTTCTTAATTACTTTGGTGTTATTTATTATTCTATGAGACTTTAGATAATGTTGATATTTAGTACAAATATTGAATATACGAAATGTAAAAAAAAAAAAACTTTATTTGAAATAGCGACGCTATTCGCTCTAGCTTTTTTTTTAACCTTCCCGCTACGACGCTATAAACGCTATTTAGAACCTTGCTATATAGTAAAAAGTTCATGCATATCAACAGTACAAATTATCGGTGGCTATGTGCTCTCTTTTTTTCCCCAAGAAGAAGCGAGTTGCTGGCTGCGCAATGGACCCCCGGAATGGTTAGATAAGAGTAAGATTTGTGGGATCCACAGAGTAATAAATTGAGTCATGCCTCGCTCAATTTTATTGTATTTATTTTTTGACATCTTGAGCTAGTATAAATGAATTGTAGGAATCATAAAATTTTATGTCAATACATGTCACAGGAAAATGAATATGAACAGTCCAGTTCTGCCAGAGAGGCGATTTTGTTTGTTTATTTCATTAATTTTTTGTAATGAGGTTATTAGAATCTCGCTTTTGTAAATAATTTTTTCTATTATCAATTCAATTGTTAGTGGCGCAAAGCCATCTAATCTTCAAAAAAAAAAAAATAACATGAACATGAACATCCTTTCGATTGGATATTTGATTTTTTAATTTTGAGAGATAAAAAATTAAAGTTGTGATATTTAATTTACAATACAAAGTATTATTGGCATTAGAATTTCTTTTGAATATGCCATTAGTTTTTTTTTTTTATGTTATCATTTTTGAATATGAGTTGGAGGTCAAACCACCAATACATTTTAAACCTCTATGTATTAATATAGAGAATTTTTCATTTTGGTGGGTTTCGAACTCATAACCTCCCACATAGAAACCATGTGTCTTTGCCACTAGACCAAAAGCAAATTATTTTATGTTATCATTATATATATGTTTGTATACATAAAGAGAGTTGTATGTGTATAAAGAGAAAATCCTTGTTCACAAGAATATATGGTGTTTTGTATATTATTTATTTATTTTGAATTCAATAAAAATGAGGGTATAAGTGTTGTTGTTTGCTTCTAAATTAATGGAGTACACGTCCCATGATATATTAATTTTAAGAAATGACAGCGATTGAATTTGATTTACAATGCAACTTTCTTCCCTTTTTTCATTGTCGATCCGTTTAACATAATATAGACAGTCTTGTTATATCTCCATTCTTATATTAAGCACATAGATGTCCTGATTCGCCAACGATTTTGATTAAAAGATAAAATTTCGGATTGAATATCAGCCCTCCGATTAAATTTTCTGATTATATGTATCTTTTTTATGTTTTTTTATTTGTAGAAGTCTAAATTTAGTTATACACGTATTCATCACACGTACTCGCCACATTCAAATTGTATCCATCTTTCTGGTTGGTTCTGATTTTTTTCTATTTTTTAAATGTCATTTAATTTTTTTTAATTGACTGATCATGTCTTCATTTCTTTCTATTTTTTATATCAATTTAAGAAATATTATTTGTCATTTAATATGTCAGTTTGTTTGAGATTTATTTATGAAAATATATATGTCCAAAAGATATATATATATATATATATAGGAAATGGCTACGGTGCTACGCGTAGCATATAGCGCCTCCGTGCTACGGCTCAATTTTTGAGTTTTCAAAATCCTAACGGTCGATCCGAACCGTTCAACATGATCTCCATATGAATATGTACTTGCAAACCAAATTTTACATTTTTTAGAATTTTTTTACTATTTTTTTAGATAGATAGAAAATCATTTGATATGAATGGTACAAAATTTTCAGATCAAGTGATTTTCTACCTATCTAAAAAAATAGTAAAAAAATTCTAAAAAATGTAAAATTTGGCTACCAAGTACATATTCATGTGGAAATCATGTTGAATGGTTCAGATCGACCGTTAGGATTTTGAAAACTCAAATATTGAGCCGTAGCACGGAGGCCCTCTATGCTACGCGTAGCATGCTAGCCATTTCCTACACACACACACACACACACACACACACTAGTATCGTGCCCATGCGTTGCAACGAAATATATGATAAGATAAAAAAAAATTCTCATACAAAATGACAAATTTTCATAAAAAAAAAAACAAAATTAGAAATATATTCTAGATTCATCACAGTAATATGTATAGAAATAAGGAAGTAGGTAAATAAGGAAGTGAATAAACAATTGATTTGCATTGTGATCCGTCATATAGAAAATTTCAATTAGAGAGGGAGAAATAAGGAAACGAGAATTATATCACAAAATTTTAGAGTCTGTTTAATTTTAATTGTAACGCATCGTGTGGCAGTATGTGTGGCGAGTATGTTTGTAACTAAATTTAAATTTCTACACATAAAACATATGCATTTAATCAAAAGAAAATAAATTTGTGATTGGAGAGCTGAGATTAAATCAAAAAATTATTCTTTCAATCGTAGCCCTTGACGGATCGGAAACCCAACGTGCTTAATAATGGAATGGAGATAAGTTATTTAATATGTTATTTAAGAAATCTTATTTACGTGTATATATCATTTAAGAAATGCTTTTGTTATTTGTTCACATTTTTTTATGAAAATATGTCATTTTGTATAAAATATTTTTTTGTTCTCTTATAATATATCTCGTTGCAATGTACGGACACAATACTCATATATATATGAAGACACTTGATTTAAATAAGATATAAAGTAAAAACCAAATTAATTCCAATATTTTCGACCATCTCAGCTGTATCGAACGAAAAATCTCCATGTCAGAGACTCAGACGCATTCTATTTGGATACCTTTTAGATGCTGGTTGAAAAATAGCATGAAATAAAGTTAGTTATTTTGAAAAATACTCCATATATAGTTAAATGAATGACTGTATATTCCAAATATTTGTTTATTCTTTTACTATTTCAATCAAAAATTAAATAAAGACTCCGCTCTCAATTAATTCAAAATCTCAGCCAAAAGATTCTACTGCGAAATGGATTATGCACAGAAAAGACGGGAAATACTATATATACGAATGCAGCCTTTTTCCTTTTGTGGACCCACGGGACCCATGCATGCACGCCAACGTGTTACAGCGCACCTGCATGCATGCAGTTACTGTAAGACTAGGCCCCATAATCTACCCAAGATATTCGGATTAGAAGTTACAATATAGTATAATATTAATTTACGCTAAGTGTAAGAGTAAGATGATGATGGTTATTATATATTGATAATGATAATAATAACACATTAAATTTGGTGATAAATTTGACAACGACAACGATAATGATTGATAATGATGATGAGGATAATAAGTAAATAATGTTAATAATAATAATGGCCATTTATGCACACATTAGTCCATTATTCAATCCATTCTTTAATAATAATTTAGCTTATTGAAGCGCTATTCTGATTTTCTAATCCTCATTTGGCAATCATTTTGGGTCAATATACGACAAATTAAGCATCAAATTAACTTACATAAAAGCTAATTAAATGAATATTAGTATTTTAACCATTCACATGTTTCAAGAGGAATTATTTAAGAGATATATTATATCGACAAGAAATAAAGCTATAGAGTCTGATAATTGCCTTCCAAACAAATTCTCGTGTGCATTCCCGAGTTTTTCGACTTTCTAGAATGTCAGCGCCCATCTATGTCCAAGCTTAATTTTAAAACTCTAACACCTATCCACAACTCTTTAAACATTGTCTACAAGTCTTTAAATTCTGAAATCTAGATAGTTCAACTCCTAACTACTATTGTTTTCAAGTAAAAAAATGAAAGATTTCACCCACTTTTTTCCCTCCAATCATTCTAATTCATTTTCTCGATTATCTATAACGAATTATTCAAATCTAAAAATACGAAAACAAATCACTCGATTTTCTCTATCAAATGAGATCCACAAAAAAATATTTTTTAATTATTTTCATTTCGCTATTTTTTTATACAGTAAAAGTCTCAAGCCTTTAAATCTTTGTCTACATACCTTTAAAAAAACTCATGTCAAGTCTTTAAACCTCTATCTACAACAATTAATTTATCATCTTTTATTTTTATTTTTTTTATTTTGTTTAAGTCCGTAAGCACTTTAAATTTTATTTCCCAAGCATTTAAACATATGTCTACAACCCTCTAAAGTACTGGTGTCAAGTCTTTAAACCTCTGTCTACTTGTACTGCAAAGCTTATAGCGAAGGAGCAAACTCGGATCTCCCTCCAGATCAAGTATCTAGCTTCTTCATTGTCTCCTCCGATCTTTCTTGTTGCATCTCCCTCCAGATCTCGGATTATACTCCACCACGGCGGAGGCGGACTAGTTGAGAGGAGGGTGGAGGCACAAAGGAGAGGAGCATGGATAGGAGAGGGGAGAGGAGGCAGAGAGGAGAGGAGCGCGAAGGCTGAGAGGAGAGCAGAGAGGAGAGGGGAGAGAAGGCAGAGAGGAGAGGAGGGCGAAGGCGAAGGCGGAGAGGAGCGCAGAGAGGAGAGCGGAAGGATAAAGAAGAGGTAGCAGTGGAGAAGAGACAATAGAAGAGAGTAGAGATCGAGGCGTGAGGTTTAAAGACTTGATGCACGAGGTTTAAAGGCTTGTTACGGGATTCAAAATTGAAAAGTCAGTTGGAGATGGTTGAACTAGTTGAAGGCTGAGGTGGGAATGAGGGTTCGGGAGACAAAAACATTATTGTAAAGTTATGTAGTGTAGTGTATAAAATTATAAATAAATAAATAAAGTTATAAATATATTGTACATAATCTAGATATGTAGTGTATAAATTTTTTGAATTTTTTAAATTAAAGAATTAATCTTTGATCTAGTAGTAAAGATAATGTTCTCTTTGTAAGAGATCGCATGTTCGAAACCCGGATGAGAAATCCCTACTTGATATTTAAACAATTAGGTGGCTTGACCTCTAACTTTACTCAAAAAAAAAAAAAAATTGTTTAAACTAGTCACTCATTCATATCGATCGACTTAAAACATTAATGCTCTAATTTATGGATCGACTCTTTATTGGTGGCCATATACTTACGTTATACACCAAATTTTATATTTATACAGCCTCTCTTTATTGTATTAAACATTAATTTTTACACCTCTATCGTTTATTTTGACAATCGTTAATTTTGTTGTGATAGACAATTGTTAATAGCAAAACAATAGAAAAAGATGTTGTTAATTCTCTATATATCACGACAAATTATAAGTCACTGATGAATTCAATTTCTTCATTTACTAGCTTATAAGTTTCAAAAATTATAAGAGGTTAATTCATAAGAGCCTATTAAATTGGATGTTTCATCCTCTTCTTCGCAAACGAAGAGAAAGAAGCATGCACATATCTTTTATCCACTCGATCCAATCTGTCTGCAAATTTATTAATTATCATTGGTTTGTTTTCAAATTCTGATAGGTCACAGTTGATAGAAAAGGAAATAAGATGGCCTTATTCGTGAAAAAAAGTGTACGAATCCCACAAAAAATGCTGAAACATTGTTGTCTACTACTTGTCTGTATATCCAATCATGCAAGGCAACACGTGAAGAGCGCCGGAATGCAAAATTTGTTTTGGTGCAAAATGATTATCGACTTTGTTGTGCTTGCGCTATCGATCGTTTCAGTGATCTATAATGAGTAGGTCCAATGTCCATTGGTGCTTTGTTTACGCCAAGTTCCAAGCAATTGAATTGTTTCTTACGTAGGATAAATCATCGATGGCATCAATCTACAGTTTTTTGCAAGATTCTCGCTGTAAGGCTTACACATGCGAATCCTTTTACATCTTCTAATAAATATATTATATGCTGCGGTTGTTTCATAGTTACAACTGTGTTGTTGTGTTTCTATCGTTGAATAAGAAAAGTACTCAAAAAAAAAGTTGTCATCCCCTTGGGGTGGAATCCGACGCATTAAAAGTAGAATTATGCTTTTCTGATTTCAATCATTTAAAAAAATTTATTCACGTATTTCGATAAAAAAATCTTTTCATACAAAAATCTCAACGAATTTGAATAGTTGGAATTGAAAAAGTAGAACTCTGTTTTTCTCTTAAAAAAACAGCAGAGTCCATTCTCTTGGGGTGTGCTCCATAGATGGGGAACGCAGGGAAGGAGAAGGAAGAGAAAGGCAAAAGGTTCTGACCATAGCAGTTTACATGTTTGAGAATAATAAAAAAAACAGAGAGAACAGAGTGGAAGAAAAGAGACAGATGGTGACCACATATAGAAAAGTGACCAATTTGTTCACCCTAAAATTGGAGCTTAGCTAGAGAAGGTGAATTGTTTCCTTCATTTCCCTTCCCTTTTCATTATACGGCTTGTTTCTAGAGCACGCCCTCAATAACTTTAATTATACTGGAGTTCAATAACTTCAATTTTTGTGACTCTATTTTTAAATTTTTAATAATTCAAAATGTAAATTTATATATCAAAATAAAATTATTAGATTTAATTTATATCAAAAGTTAGAAAAATACGTTGATGTGAATAATTTGTGGTATATTAATTTTTTAACTTATTAGTTCATTGAAAATAAAAATAAATTATTATGTATATGGAAATATATAATATAAATTATATCTAATAATTTTATTTTGACATATAAATTTTGAAAAAATTGTTATTAAAAAAATAAAATATAATGGAGGTAAAAAGCGAAGACATTTCAACCTATTTATCTTCTCACCGATGAAATTCAAAGATTAAATAATGACATGGGACTTTAATTTAAGGGGAGATTTCGTGTATCCTTCAAAATCTTCAATATTATGTATTTCTCTCTCAAAAGTTTGTAATATCATATTTACCTTTTAAAATATTTAAAACTCACATATTTATTCAATTCATCAACTTTCACATTTATATATTCTAATTCTGTAACACTTCTAAATTTATAATTCCCATTTTACTCTTATAAAAACTAAAAGGAATTTTTTTTTTGAGGAAATCTGACAGAGGCTGTCATATGGTGCGCCATGTACCCCCGATGCTTGTTAGTACTAACATTTCAATATACAGGGGCGGAACTAGAAAATTTGAATAGGAGGAGCTAAACTAGAAAATACATAATATAATAAAAAAGCAAAAAAATTGTGCTAAATGAAAATTGAATCCAAAACTTCACAAACACCGAATATAACTCTAACAACTAGGCTTGTGTACACATTTGTCAATTTATGTGGACGGCAAAAGTATATAAAAACTTTAAAAAAACGAAAATTTAATTAAATTTCAATATATATAATTAAAATTTTAAATCATAAAAGTAGCATTACTACTTTGACTAAATCTTAGATCCCCAATCGAAATATGAATCAATCAATTTATTTACAGTGCGTCGTGTATTATCCATTCTGCCACCACAGCGCAGGTGTATTTTTTCCATCAAAAATCTTCATATTACGGTGCCTCCACGTGACATCAATGAGTCCTTTGTTTGCATTGCATCCTTGCATTCCTCCTTGAATTCTCAGCTCTTGACCATGTTTCCTGAATTGTTTGCTCCTATTGGCCTACATTTTAATCCTCCTATTTGGCCTTTGCATACTCACAATGGAAGAACAGATCGGTAGCGGTTTCTAGAGCTCCTTCTAGTATATTTCAAGATATTTCATTTATTTTGAAAAAAAAAAAAATTGTCTATCATTACGAAATGTCAAATTAATTTTTTTCTAAAATATATAGAATATCTTACAATTTGAATGTACTAGAAGGATCACGATAATTTATTTATTTATTTAGAAGTGACTTTTGAACCGGAATCAATAATTCAGATCCATAGCATTCAATTAATTTTTTTTTCCAGTAACACACCAAGAATAGTTTATTTTTTTACAACAAAAAAAAAAAATCATGTCTGAAAAATGTTTTGGAGTTCTAATATATCAAAATTATAAGATGTTTTATCTATCTACAAGAATGGGACAATATCCGCGAGGGATACTGTCGGTATGCCCTCGCGGATACTCCCGTCGCTAATAGAAAAAACACCTTTCTGTTGGTATACCCTCGCGGATAGTCACTTTTTACTCTCACGGATACTGTCTCATTTTTGTAGTAGTTTTGTTTGATGTTCTTTCTAACATATTCAAATTATTATTTGTTTTTTTTTAATTTTGAATATTATTAAATAAATCAATAAATTTCATCCGAAATATTTGAATTTTTTTGGTTTTTGCAGGGGCCGCCATTTCACGTTGCCGCCGGGTAAATCTGAAATCCTACAAAAAGAGTGGTCTTTTGATTTATTTATTTTTGTTGTTAAAGCTATATTTAAAAATTCGGCTTGAATTTGGTCTTCCTCAAAAAAAAAAAAAAAAAAAAAAAAAATTTGGTCCGAAGTTATGGTAAAGTACAGTCTATGTAGGGCTATAGGCTGTCAGGTTATGAGCGGAATAAACGTCTATTTTGGATCAAATGAAAAGCACCGTACATACTACATAGTAATCAATGCGAAACAATCGCACAAAAAAAACTAAACAATCGCACAAGAAAAAAAAAAACAAATCGGGTAGATCCCATGTGGCAAGCCCCACGGATTGTGTTGAATCAGAATGAATTTGCATCCTCTGAGATATCATAAACTTTGAGTGTTTTTTTTGGAAATTCTCAATCGTTCAAATACGTTTTGCACGAATCATAAAACACAAATGATACTGCCCTGCGCTTTCCCCGAATAGGCACCCTACACGTCGGTCACGTAAAAGTTGAGATATCTCAGAGAATACGCACTCAAATTTTCTTTTGCATTTGGGCTACAACCACGCTACCAATGGTAGTGAAATTTTCTGTGGATTGATATATGTTGTTATTTGTATTGCTAACTGATCTTAACAAATTTTAAAACGTCATATTTCAATCGAACCACATGTCTTTTTAACAACTTAAAAACATATTTGTTTTCACGTTTATAGTTTTTTTTTTAAAAAAAGAGGCTATCGCCCGTTTTATTTAACCGAAACTTGTAACTTACAGAGTCTTCTTAGATAAAAGCTAGCTACGTCAATCCATTGTATCAGACAGCATCCCTAATACAAACCGAAATGCACGGAAATAGTTTAAACTAGCAATAGAAAAGGCCAAACACAAAGAGGTGCACACAGGCATACAAAACGGAACTAGATAGCACACTCTAAACCAATCAGCAGAACATAGACTGATAAGAACAAAATGAGTGTGAAATGGGGATATAGCAGCATCAGTCTTCATTATCAACAGCGGTAACCCATTCCAGCATCAGGGTGTTAGCCGGATCCACCACCTGCAGAGGAATCGCATCAAGATCTTGGGGAAGCCAATCCTTAATTGCCTCTTGGATGTCATGCTTAACAGTACCTGACCAATAAGAAATAAGAGACAAAATCTGTAAGATGATATTGCGAGAGGTATAGATGCGAACATTATTAAAGCACAAATCATTGCGGTGTTTCCATACGCTCCAAATAACTGCACAAACTACAATTAAAAAAGCAAGCCTATTGGTGGATAGCAATGTATAAGCAAAATGGATAACATCAGCAATAGAGGACCAAGATTGGTATCGAGTGTTGTAATCGCCCATCCACATCCATATCTGTTGAGCATAAAAACATCTAAAAAATAAATGGTTAGAATTTTCAGCACAAGTACAAAACTGACATGAGATATTTCCAGATCACCCTTTGTTTTGTAAAAAAAATTTCGTCAGAATTCTGTGTTTAGTGACCAGCCACATAAAAGCTTGGATTTTGGGTGGAACTGGTAATTTCCACCATATCAAGGGATGGTGAGGCTTAACTCCTCGGAAGTTTAGGAAAGAATATAAAGATCTGACTGTGAAGAGTCCAGAAGCATCCCAATACCAAGAGATATTATCCAGTTCATGAGTAAAAGAGATGTTGCTAAGAAAATGTAAAATTTGGGTCCATTCCTGCAATAAAACATCTCCTAAAACTCTTCGAAAGGTAACGAGATTTCCTTGGGAAAGAACAGCCTCTTGCACAGTGATCATAGGAGTAAGGCAAATGTTAAATAAGTTGGGAAACATAGTTTTGAGAGCACAAGTATCATGCCATTGATCATGCCAAAGCAGCACATGACCTTGTTTACCAGGGACTACCGACATACCTAAGGAACTGAACTGATCTGTTTTGAGAATAGCATTCCAAAAGAAAGAGATGGGCAATGAATTGGGGGTAGCATAATATTTAAGTTTGATAACTTTCTTCCATAAACTGTGATACGTGAGATCCTTGACTCGTTCATGTTTATAGTTTATACAATCTCCGTGTTATAGCTCCAACACGATAAAAATTATTATACTTTATTGAGGATAGTGGTGTCCCAGTTACTAGCTGCATATCCGGTTTTTTATTGGTTCATTGATTAGTTCAGGGAACTGGTTATCATGTTTGCTAAGCCACATCAAGAGTTTTTGTTGTTTTCCTTTCAGATGGATAAGTAATATGTCCTAAAAAACAGCTGTTATAAACCTTAATTTAAAATACATCAGATGGTTGTGTTGTTTTCTTTGAGTTTTTTCATTTACTTAGATTACCAATGCACTTAATTACGATCAAGATCAGAATCCTCAAATTTCTTTTTTTGGTTTAGTTCATTTTTTTTTGCCATCTCGAACAAAATTAAATTATAATTAATATTCTTTTGTTCAAAATATTGGTAGATGTAATGTACCGCTCAAATGTATAAACCGATTATGGTGAATGCATGTGTTGGATAATCAAACCGGAGTGGGGGCTGTTCGATGTCATTTTGAAACCGTCCAATCTTGAAGATTCATGTGTACTTGATCTGCGCAACTTTGTTCGTATAAATCTCAATGTATGTCGGAGGGCTTCTACTGAACATTGGATTGCCCCCTGTTCCTAAAGCCTAATCAAACTCTATACGGAGCATCCTAGCTTAGCAAGTATCTGAAGTGGGCTTAATATTAGGCCCTCGGCCTATCGCCATTTTTAATTGGTTCAAGGATAGTTCCATAAGGGGATAACTGAACTGGGCTTATTTAACTATTTTAGTTGGGCTTTTATATCCATTTTGAAGCCCCATTTACTTAGGCCCAGATAAGTCTAACCGTCTTCTTCCTCGGCGACACAGGAGAGTGAAGCGAGGGAGCAAATGAGTTCCATGGGAGGGATGAGGTTGTTCGACGCGCACTGCCACCTCCAAGACGCTCGCATCGCCGCCGTCGCTCCCCGCCTAATTCGTACAGCCATTGACTCCGGAGTAGTGCGTTTCTCGGTCAACGGCGTGTCTGAGGTATCTTTAGCTTGATCTTCTATACTTTCTGTGGGTGAGCATTATACTGGGAGAATATCAGTATAAATAAACTGAATAAATTCTTTGCTAGCTATTATTCGTCCGTTTGATTGGTCAAACTGATATTTTTAATATGATTACCTCTTAGATTTAAGAGATAGAATAGAATCACGTGAGAGGAGAAACTCATAAGTGATAGCTTGGACTATTTCTTCATCAAAATTGATCAGAAAGATTTCTTAAACTGGGAAGAATATTTTTGTCTGATTCTTAGAGTGCTCTATAGAAGTAATACGGTTTAACTCTGCTCGTGTCTTATATATGTTCGATTCCTATTCTAGGGGATACTGAGAATTAACCTACGCTCATTTTTCACTATAAGTACTGGAATAATAGAGTTTTTCTTTAGGAGACGATAGAGAGAATTTGAGCTTAGACAAAGCCATGACCAATCTCAAAACCAAACCAAAAACAGCTATTCTCTTGCCAATTTTATCTGTTGAATAAAAAAAATATCTCTAAGTCTTTTTGCCTTCTAATCATTAAATTACTGTTTGATGGTACAGAAAGACTGGCATGTCGTGAAGCAGATGTCTGATGAGTACCCCTCTATCATTCCTTCCTTTGGCTTGCATCCATGGCAAGTACCCCTTCCTCTTTTGTGTGGACAATGTTTAAATTAGAGATAATTGAAGAGTCGTTATTTATTGTTTAATGAGACACTTGTAAAACAGAGAAGTGGAGATTGGCTTAAGGTCTATCTTTTTTTCATTTTTATTAAATAGAGATTATATAGGTATGATCAAAATTAGTATCTTTGTGTTCAGGTATGTCACTGAGAGATCTCCAAATTGGTTCGATACTCTGATGGGATTCTTTGTTGACACACCTGGTGCTGCTGTTGGTGAGGTACGATCAACCCCTTATATGATCAAAGTTCAAACTTACAAAATTTGCTTTCATGAAGTGCCTTTTCACAAAACAGTTCATGTCTTGTTACTGCTGCAGATTGGTCTTGATAAGGGTTCACATGGAAAGACCATTGATTTCACCGAGCAGGTTATATTTCATTATTTCTGATTATTAAATCTGTTGTGCAACTTCTTAGCAATTTTGTTGTAAAGTAACATCAATTATTCCAATAATAGGTTGAAGTTTTTCGGCAACAACTTGAGCTTGCTAAGGAGTTACAGAGACCTGTTTCTGTCCACTGTGTACGCGCGTTTGGGGACCTCTTGGAAATTTTGAAGTTAGTTCTAGTTAATTAAATTTCTTGTTTATTTTGAGTATATTCTGCTTAATAATAAAAAATAAAAAATTGTTTCACAGACAAACAGGGCCTTTCCCAGCAGGTGTAATTCTTCATTCATATATGGGATCTGCAGAAATGGTGCCTGAACTTTCAAATCTCGGTTCCTACTTTTCATTTTCTGGGTTTCTCACTTCCATGAAAGAACAAAAAGTGAAGAAGATGCTAAAATCTGTAAGTAACACCCCCCCCCCCCCCCCCCCCCCCCTCCCCCAGGACGGGTCCCAATACCCATGCTACCATCAAAAGTCAATAAAGTAAAGAAAAAGAATAGGATATCAAGATCATGCTGCTAAATTTATTTGTCTTTTTAGGTACCAAAAGACAGAATTCTGATAGAAACTGATGCTCCTGATGGGTTGTCAAACTTCAACAAGGAATCTTTGATACATGTCCCCGAAGAGGATGTACCAAATGGAGGAGACAAATTGGCGTCTCTAAATCACCCAGCAAACATTCACAATGTGAGACTGCATGTTTGATAATGATTTGCAATATTTTACTGACGATGAGTAACTGAGCATACAGAAATTTCTTGCAGGTGTTGGAGTTTTTGTCAATGCTACTTGAGATGCCAAAGGAGGAAGTTGCTGTGCTGAGTTATCAAAATGCAGTTCGCTTGTTCTCCTATCCTGGATCCAAAGTGAAATCAGAAGTTTGAAAATTTTGAAACTATTTTTCTTATGCAGCTCTGCTCAAGTGTTTCATGTTTATAGTTTTGTACAATCTCTGTATTATAGCTCTAAAATGATGGAGATTATTGTACATTTATTAGGATAGTTGTGTCAAGTTACTGTCTTACGTTTTAGTTCAGGGAACTGGCTGATGTTTGCAAAGCTACAGAAAATTTCTGATATCAATTACTGATGAGATGTTGCACATTTTTATACTGCCTGTTCAATTTTTTAGAACTACGCAAAAGCTGGTAGAAACCATTTTTCTAGCAAGGGGGTGTCCTGGTATAGGGAAGGCTCAGCTTCCACCAGCTCCTAAATACACCAATTAGCAATATGTCGCATTAAATTATCATAATACTTTGTGTATTATACTATGCATGAACGCTTCACAAATTTGACCTTGTGTAATAAAATGGAAAGACCACATACCCTGCTCAGATATTGTGTAATATGTGATATCAACAAGAAATGAAGGGAGCAATTTTGTTATATCTTGGAAGAGAGCAACTGGAAAACTATTCTCGTTTCCTAATACTCGTTATCTGATCCACATACATAATTATAGAAACAAAAACATACTCCTCGCACAGATGATTACAATTCCAATAGGGACTACAAATACTCCTCGCAACTTTTAAGAATAAATGAACAAAATTCGAAGAAAAATGTGAGATTTTCACTAATTTGTGCAGCCTTGAGGCCTATCTATCATAAGAAAAGTGAATGATTGTGATTTAAATGAATGTAACTGGGTTGACGGCCGAAGTTTTCAAATATATATTAGTTTGTACTATCTCTTTTGTGATGCATGCAAAGATACAATTAATGTTTACTAATTTAACAAATAAATAATTATTATTAACCGATAAGTCGGTAAATAATTAGGTCCACTGTCCACAATGTCTATCTAGCAGTGCTCAAGAATTTTCCAATAAATGATTGTTATTACAATTAATGGATTAAAAAAGCTTCCTTGCTAGTTTTATGATAAAATAAAATAAAAAGGAGGATATGTTATTGCTAAACAACTATTGGTCAGCTCTTTCTTAACTATTTATACATCATTAAAAAAATAGAACTGTAAGAAGATAATAAATCGCACATAGTAGCGTTCAATAATCTTTGTTCATGGTACATTTCGCAATAGAAGTGTACTATAAAACGCCTCCTAGAAAACAGTGTTGGGGGAGGCACTTGCCAATTCGGATCCTTGGATACTGTGATTGTACTGAACTTTGATTAATTGTACTAAACTTCGGTGTTTGATATAAATTTTGGTATTTCTAATGAACTTTGATATAAACTTTAGTGCACTGTGTAATTAGAATTCAGAATGCCCGAGTTTTTATTGAAGTGCTGTAATTTCGAACTATGGCCCAGCCATAAGTCATAACTCGTAAGTCGTAACAAAGTTCGTAAAAGTTCGAAATTGAGTTCGTAAAAAATTCGATTCAAAATGAGTTCGGTTCGAAATTGAGTTCGTTCGAAATTAATTCAAATCAAACTTAGTTCGAAATTAATTCAAACCAAACTCAAACTGGAGGTAAGTTCGAATCGGTTTGGTTCATTTGCAGCGACATAGATTGATGGACGGACACTTTGATTGAAGGAATTGATTACAGGCTGGCCCAGCAGAGAAGAATCCATCAAGAGGAAATCACTGGAGTGGTCCAGTTAGTTGTTCATGATCTGGTGTATCTGCGTATTTGATCTGTATGGTGTCATGTGTGGCTATCTAGCGGATAGCTAATTTTAGTTCTCTAAATTACGTTCTATGTAATGTATCCAAAGGAATTCGTACCAATATTTAGTCAGAAAAGTTTGTTTCTCGACGAGCCTTTATAATATATGTATAATTTTTATAATGAAATTCAATTACAGCTAATGTTAGATTTCAGCCGTACAATAAATAAATTATACAATATATTAAATACACATATTTTGTAAACCATTTCTCTCATTTTTCCCATCAGGTAAAGGATTTGGAGCAAGAGTTTCACAAATTCATGACTCATGCAAATAGATAAAGAATAAAATCATCCTTCTTCGACAAAATATTGCGATGCTCCTTTGAATAACTTGACTTACATTTTGTTCAATCATGTTTGTACTCGTACAATTTGCGTACATTGATGGGATGAACAATTCGGGAATCACCGTCAAGAAATTTAGATGCAATGATATTATTCATTGCCTCTGTAGGATGATATGCATCCCAAAACACATACTTCGATCGATCGGCACATAATATCGAGCTTGAGTTCAAACAAAGAAATGGAGGGAAGCTTGCACCACAACATGGCTCTTCAGCATTCACAAAACCTAAAAATTATAAATTGGATAAAACTAAAAACTAGATGTTCCAAAGAAAATTGAGAAGAAATATCCCCCGTCCTTCAAATTTTTTAATTTTTACAAAAATTATTGCTATTAGCCACTATCATAAAATAAAATCACATGACGCATATTCATCCAATCTCCAATTTCAATTTTCTGGTTTTGCCCCAGTGTAAAAGTGCAATAACAAAAAAAATGAGGAAAAGGAAAGGGACAGAATTGTACCGTATTGGCTGTAGTTTCTGAGCACTTGCATCACAATATCAAAAGAGTTTGCATAAACAAAAGTAGTTTCCGGTCCCATCTCTTGATTTAGTTTGTAAATTCTCTGTCTCAATTTTGCATTGTAAGCTCGGATTAGCTTGTTGGCAGCTGATGAACACTTCCCATTTGGAATTACCAGCAGTGCACGGACATACGGAATGCATCCAATTGGGCCCACGTCTACTACTACAATCTTTCGTGCACCTAGCCCGTGTAACCGCTTCACAGAATACAAAAGTTTAATCGACGTTAACTACAGAAAGCATGATATATTGATATATTATCAATTGAATACGAAAGTGTGGAACCATAGAAAATAAGGAATGAAGAGAAAACCTTAAGATATGAGGTCAAGTTGGATAACATAGTCTCTTGAAGAACTGAAGGAGGAACCTTATCTCCTTGCAAGAAAGGTATAGATGGTTGGAGATAGTTCAATATGTCATTAGATCCAGCTACAATAGAAAAAATTGCTTTTTTCAGTAATTCACTTGTAGCATTCTCTCCTATTTGACCAGACATTTTATTTCTGGTCTCCTGAAAATAGTCGATTTGTCGTCCCAGTGGCAATCTTCCAATCTTTAAATAAAACAAAAAAAATTCTATTATCACTGATGGTAATGACCAACCAAGACTAAATGTGAGATTAAAATAAGAAAAGTTGGTTGCTTACATAAACGGTGCCAGTATTCTCTAAGATGCCAGAAGAGCCAGAAGCATAGTTGATACCAGACTGCATCACGCTAAGGCTTGAATTAGGGGCTAAATATGGAGGAGGAAATGCCTTTTGGCCTAAGTTTTGTCCTGATAACTTAAACCAAACATGCACTGATTAGTTATACTAAATTGACAATAAATAGTAGTTGGTGAATCTCCCAATTTACTGTACCTATTATATCAGATATGGTTCTTCCATTGGTAAATCTCCCGGTTGGTCGGCCTCCAGATGGCAAGAAATCAATACCATACGGTGGTACATTGGCCTTAGAGATGGTAAATAAATAGTCGTTGTTACCAGCATCCACAAGGGAATCACCGAATACGAATGAGATGTAAGATTGTGAAGAAGATACTTTAATAGACAACACCAAAAGCACCAGGAACAGAGAATGGAAATTTGGTTTCAACATAGCCATGTCTTTGTATGCTAGCTCGGTAAAGCAGGACCCTTGTTTATAACTTTGGAATTTCTTTTTTATTTTCATTTTATTTGGTACAATAGTGACGACATATGTCACCTGATGTGGTTCATGTAACAAGCATGACCTGTGAAAGCTGAGGTCAATACCTTTTGAGCAGTTCCAAGTTCAGACAAGCACATGCAAAAAATATCACAAAATTACAACCTAAACTTCATCAATCATAATAAACGCTTCACTAAAAACAATCAAGATATACATTAATTAAGACTAACTGTAGTTGAAATGTCTCCCCTAGTTTGTCATAATAGCCCCAGCGCATACAATCAAAGGCTTCACACACTCACAAATAACCACACCCATTACCACTCACAGATGGCATTCTAAAATCAGAGCTAACATGCCTATACACTAGAGAACATATCTGGGACTGTAAAAAAATCCCATAACTATTGACAATTCTAAAACACCAGGAATTAATTTAAATTAAATTAAAATCAAGCTTCCAAAATCTTAAACCCAAGCTTGTCTTCCTTCACTCGAATCGACCCCACCAATTTCGCCAGCATTTTTCATAGACCGGCTTAGCTGAAAAACTGGGTGTCGGCACAGCTTACTGACTCCTTTTCTGAAACTAAATCGATCCATTAGCCCATCATCTGTTGTACTGTTAGCTAATCCATTCTCAGATGCTATACACTCACGGTCGCCATTGAACTCGCAGTTTGATATGGGACCCGCAGATAAGATTAGCTGGTCAAATGCAGCTTGGTCAATGAGTGGGAAATCGGGATTTTTTTCTATGTAAATAGGTTTTGAAGTGTTGGTATTAGGTTCATCTCTGTCGCCAGGGGACTCTGAACAAGACTGGTGGACCCCACTTGCAGAGATAGCTTCCTCTCTTTCTCGAATGGTTTTCAGAATTAGTGTTCTGAGGAAATTCATGACTTGGACTGCATGAATTAATGCCGTTAAGGGATCAGCCATCTGAAAAAGAAAAAAAAAAAAAGCGATTTAGCGTCTTCCTAATTCAAAAATTCATACAAGACCCATAGCATATAAGAGAAACATAGAGAAGCTTGCCCCTTTTTACTTTTAGCTAAAAGATCCTTCAAATTTCATTTTTTCCCCCTACAAGGCCCTTGAGAAATGCATTTTGTCTAAAGCCCCTAGGAAACTCAAAATTGATCCCAAATATAAGTTGATCTCTAACAGGGTAATCAGTACAAATGAAGAAATCATCATAACAAAAGATAGAATTAAAAATAATAATAACATAACATTAACTAATTTTAAAATAACAAATTAAGAAAGATCAATAAGATGACTAGAACAAGTTTTGTGTGTACAAGGACTATTCTGTCAATTTTCAACATGTATACATCATGAAGTAAAAAAGAAACAGTTAGGTGCTAAAGACCTGATTTGCAGCAAGAATTAGGTGCTAACTCTTAATACTTAATAAAACAGCAACCCATTTGCTAAAAAAAATGAGATGAGAGAGTAGCTTATGCAATTTCCTTACAAATGAGGAGCTTCTTTTGCATATTGTTCTAACAAGAGAGTGAAGAAATAGTAAAAAGAGTGAGGCAATAGTACTTTGCAAAGCGTTGATCGGCCCGTACTATGAATTCATATCTATGTTTACAAAGTTCAAACAGTCGATCTGAATCGCTCAACATGATCTCTATATGAAAATGTAGATGGAGACCGGATTGTACTCTTTTAAGATTTTTTTTTACTATTTTTTAGATAGGTTGAAAATCACTACTTTTGGATGGTCCATAATTTTTAAATTAGGTGACCTTCTACTTATTTTAAAAAATAGTAAAAAAAATCTAGAAAATGTAAAATTTGATCTCCAAGTACATTTTTGTATGAAGATCATGTTGAATGGTTCGGATCGACTGTATGGACTTTGCAAATGAATATATGGATCCATAGTACAGATCGATGTGCGCTTTGCAAAGTACCATAGCCTTACTATAGTAGTGTAAATAATAATTCGAGCATCCTATAACTGTTTCTAACCTGGGTCATGTTGGGCGCGAAAACCATGGCAATGTTTCTGGCATTCATTTTGTTGTAGTGCTCATTTTCTACTACATCTGCCATGAGGTTTATGGCCCAATCAAGTAGGGCCAATTGTGTGGCGGGTAGTGTTCTCGCCAGCTGTGAGCATTCTTCTTCTGTGTTACAGTGCATCACGTGCTCTGGTGTCAACGAGTCCAGTACGCCTGACGGGAGTTCCCTAAACCATGCCTAAAGAGAAGAAAAAAAAAAAGGCTACATGAGTCATTTCCATAGAAGTAAATTATATATAGTAAAAGGCAATTGTACATTCCCACTTTTTTATTTTCATGATTTTTGTCATAGGGTTTCATAGGTGTTTTCCTGTACAGTTTGTATTCTGGATTGGGTTCACCAATAATGATAAAATCTGCACATATAAAACATATCATTTCCTAAATTTTAAAATTTTCATATTGTTGTATCTGTATCATGTTAGATAAGATAACTGTATCTATATCTGAGCAATAGAGCTTCCAAGCCATCATATATCTTTTCAATCTTATCTCTATGTAAGCATTACTGTCCCTACCAGCTCATGCAGTTGCAGTAAAGGAACTATTTGTTGTATTAAGTACCTTCTAAAAACATTCAAAGAAACAACACATAAATTGCAAAAGATAAAAACTCTGAAAAATGCCCATAGTCCAATTCTCTTTTTTCAAGAAATTAATCACCCCCATTCCAATTACACAAGCAGGGCCTTTTCGTAATTTCGTCGCTCCGTCATAATCGAGCAGTCAACTTTGGCAGTTTCTCCATAAAAACATTACATGCACAAATTACAGTAACACCAATGTTCCAATATAGTAATATCAGTACCGGCAAAGGATATACATGCAAACTTTCTATACCACAGCTGTAATAAATGTACAGTTATGTAAGTACGAGTTTACCTTTATCAAACCGGCTAAGCAATGTAAATCAACCCCTTCAGGCACAACACCTCGGTTTAAGCTCTCCCTGACATATACCTCCTGGCTATTATCAGCATTTATCCTGAATATTCCCTCTGCCTGAAAACACATGAAAATAATATTGTCAACGAACTCTAAAATTAAATGGATTTTAGATACAATAAGATCAAATTATAGTACTAAATATGCTACCTGGAGACCACCATGTTGGTACAGGTGCCTTTGCATGGAGAGCAAAATTGTAGGTATGCTGTTGCCTCTTTTGTCAAAGGAGCATTGCATTGAATTTGGAGAAACCCCAAATACACTTACACTGAAGAAAATAAAAAAAATAATTAATAAATCCTAGCAAGGTACAAATGAGAGTATTAATCAATTGGGAAGTTGGTAAAGGACGAGGTAAGCCCAGATAAAACACGATTTGTACCAGTAAGGGACAAATGGAAGTTATGAAACAAATATTCCTAGATAATAAATTAAGTTTGACTAGGAAGAGTTCCAAAACCTAGGTAGCAAATTATCCAGAATAGTATAAATAATAATAATAATAATAATAATAATAATAATAATAATAAAAAGAGGAGGGATCCAATTACATCTTTTTTTGTGACACATCATGACACCGTTTTTTTTATAGGTCAATTTTGCGATTTCAAAATCCAAGCAGTCGATCCGAACAGTTCAACGTGATCACCATATTAAAATGTGCTTGGAGATCAAATTTTACATTTTTTTGAATTTTTTTACTATTTATTAAGATGGTTACAAAATCGCTGTTTTTCAATGGTCTGAAAACAACGATTTTGTAACCATCTTAATAAATAGTAAAAAAATTCAAAAAAATGTAAAATTTGATCTCCAAGCACATTTTAATATATCCATCATGTTGAACGGTTTGGATCGACTATTTGGACTTTGAAAATGGTAGATGTCAAAGTGTGTCACCAAAAAAGGTGTAATTTGATCCCTCCTCTAATAAAAAATATATATATTATTATGTTTAGCCTCTCAAAAATCCTAAATATTGATTAATTTGAAATCAATTGCATACTTTAATTAGATTTTTTTTAAGAACAACTCATTGAACAGTAGACATCTACCACAAATGTTCCCTCAGTTTACTCATTATATCTAACTGCTACCCTAATTATTCTATTAGTCTATGATCAAGCGTAATTATGGTAAAACACCTGTTGGATTTTGCATTTAAAAGTTAACAGCTCCGAGGAAATTCCCATCTACCATCAAGTACAGATCTTTAGTACAAAAGAAGCTAAAAGGAGAAAGTAAAATGGAAGCACTATTTTTAATAACAAAAATTAAAACAAATCAAGACATGTACCTAGCACTTGGGACCTGCTGGGGCACCTCTGGCTCTAACTCCACCGGCAAGCCGAGAAATCCATCGAACCGATCAAAGGTCACATGTGCCACGTGTTGCACATCTGTGGGCCATCCAATATCCATAGGAGCTCTGGGCAAGCAGCCTCTCCCCTCCTCCTCCAGTTCAGAGCGGACACTGCACATCACCAGTGATTTCCTCAGTGCTGCCACAACCATTTCAAGAACAGAGAACTGGTTGCTTCCTTCTTTCTCTTCTTCCCTCACACCTAGCGAAGGATATATCAATGGAGAAGAAATTGGCACCTCTTCTTCCTCGTATTCCTCTTCTTCCTCCTCTAATTCTTCTTCGTCTTGGTACTCTTCCTCTTCTTCAGAGCTCTCATGCGAGGAGTGGAAGCCAAAGCGGATCTGGAAAGGAGCCATGCGATTAGCCGGCTAGGTTTTGGAGAAACCAGAGAGGTGGAATGGAGTAATGAAGTGGGTTTTTGAGAGAGGAGAGGTGGTGGAGGTGGTGGTGGAAGGAGAGTGGGAAAGGAGAAATAAGATATATAAATCTAATGTTTATTTAGCTGTCTTTTGGCTTTACTTTTGAGTATATTGATTGCTGACTTGTTCCCCATGGACCCCATGTCCTCATCTGCTTTGCGCTTATTGTATAATCATATGTAATTTTTTTTAATAAAAGTAGTTTGCGCACTTGTTTTAAGAAAAGGAATAAATATACGAAGAATTTTTCATTTATAGAAATAATATCTCCATATCTCCATTCCATTATTAAGCACGTTGGGTGTCCGATCCGCCAACGGCTACGATTGAATAATTAATTTTTGGATTTAATCTCAGCTCTCCAATCACATAATCTATCTTCTTTTGATTAAATGCATATGTTTTATGTGTAGAAGTTTAAATTTAGCTACAAACATACTCGCCACACATACCGCCACACGATGCATTACAATTATAATTAAACAGATTCTAAAATTTAGCGATATAATTCTCCGTTTCCTTATTTATTTGTTTCCTTATTTCTCCCTCTCCAATTGAAATTTTCTATACGGCGGATCACAATGCAAATCTATTTTTTGTTCACTTCCTTATTTCTATACATATTACTGTGATAAATCTAGAATATATTTCTAATTTTGTTTTTTTATAAAAATTTGTCATTTTGTATGATAATTTATTTTTGTTATCTTATCATATATATTCCGTTGCAACGCACGGGCACGATACTAGTAAAATAATATGCGTACTGGATGGATTGTATGAAAATTGTGATATCATAGAAAAAACCAAAACTTTTGATTCCACAGCAAGATTCGTAAAAAAAAAAAATCCGATTCTTTTAGAAGGGTGAGGTTTTTGTTCAAAGGACTTTTGACAAAGTCTCGTATAAAATTGGACCTACACCGTCAGAACTGTATCAAAATCTATATATTTTAGATTGACTGAGCTATTTAAATTTATTAAGTTTTAAATATATTTGCATAAATCTTAATGCATATTGGAGAGTTTAAGTTTGGTTTTGGATGAGATTTTGTTCAAAATCTTTAGAACATAATTCAATTCTCTTGAAAACGGATGAAACAAAGAATAGAGTTAACTTAAAATTGAGAATAGTAGCTAACCTAATTTGTGGTTGGATTAGTAGAATAGTGAGTTAACTCACAAAAGACAAACAAAAAATAGTTTGTAGCTTTTGATCCAAGTGAGGATTAGCTCAAAAGAATAATGTTACTCTTGGGTTAGCTCTATTCTTGTCCGAACCAAATGAACCAAAAAAAAATTAATTCCTTAAAAATTATCTAAAATAACCGAATATTTTTTCTAATTTTTTTATTATTTAACGTACCAGTCATCTCATGTCACAGAAAATCACATTCCTAAATTAAAGGAACCCAAAAATTGTTTTAGTTCCTTAACTGCCTGAAGTACCCAAAAAAATAGTTCCTTCCATGACATCAAAATCTCAAGGCAATCCATTAATTATCAAAAAAGATACTTATATATGTTTGCTGGTAGGTTCAATTTTAGGTAGGAAATGTATTAACAATCATATTCATTTAATAATTATGACAGTCAATGATATAATTATTAGAGTTCTAAAAATAACATATAGCTTAGAAAATAATACATGATAACGACCAATAAAGACATAGATTGGCACTTCATTGAAGTTGGAAGTGACATACGGTTTGTATTATTTTCTAGTTAACTAATCTTAACTTTGTTGACAAATTTTACTTTTTTAGGTAAATATTCATCATCATTTATCATTTATTAAATGTTCAGTAACTTTTTGTTTGGTTAATGTTAATTTTTTTATTATTATTATACAAATGTCCTTAGGCAAAATTAATTATGTGTTACACATCACATACATCGTTCAAGTCTAGAACTATTCAACAGAAAATTTTAACCTGGCCCTCTAAAAATTTAAAATACATTAAATTTAATCTCTTTAGATGTGCTAACAGAAACTAATAAAAGAAATTCACTAAAAAATTGATAGTAATAATGAATGAAATAGAGAGATATAATTAGAAACACTGCATCTTTACTTAATCTTAAAGTAGTTTTAATATCGACCATAAGGGCTAAAATAAACTTATTTTGTCCGGATTCAGTTTAGTATCTTAAAAATACTAATATCTCTCTTTTATTTTTAAAAATAGTTATACATTATACAGAATAATATTAATAAAAACTGAAAAAATAATCATTACTTAATTACATACTTTAACAATATCAAATATTCAAAAACACTTAATTGATTTTTCAAAATAGTAATATCACTCTTTTAAAATAATAAAAAATATGTGCATCTACTGAATACTGTTAATAAAAATAAAATATAATTTAAAACTTAAATTTGAATGTCGAGCTGAGTCGGATAAATTAACGAACCAGATCCAAGTTCATACAAGCTTAGCCGAACAGCCGGCTCAAAATTTTGAAATTTAAATTTAGTTTAAAATTGGTAGGGACGTTTAATAAATTCGGTCAAACTATCTAATCCACCAACTAGACCAAGAAACATTTTGTAGGGTATGTTTGGTTAGAATGAGAATAGTTTATTCTTGAGGTTAGGCTATTCGGAATAGCTTATTCGGTGTTTGGTTGAGTTAGAATAGCTAGAATAGTGAATCCAAACTTTTTGTCTTATGGGTATGTTTGATTGTAAAACAAAAATAGCTAGAATAGTCAAATCAAGAATAGTTATTGTTTGTTTTATTAGAATAGCCAAATCTCAAAACTCTTAGGAATAGTCTATTCTAATAAGACAAAAAGTTTAAATTCACTATTCTAGCTATTCTAATCTAACCAAAAACCAAATAAGCTATTCCGAATAGCCTAACCTCAAGAATAGTTTATTCTTATTTCAACCAAACATATATTAGAATAGGCTATTGCTAAGGGTTTTGAGATTTGGCTATTATAATAAAACAAACAATAGCTATTCTTAATTTGGCTATTATAGTTATTCTTGTTTTACAACCAAACATACCCGTAGAGAATTTGAATCCGCAGCCTGAATCATGAACACAATTTGTCGTTGATTAATTCTTCTGATATTTAGAGGAAAGTATTTTAA
Source organism: Carex kokanica (assembly GCA_025461125.1). Lineage (NCBI taxonomy): Eukaryota > Viridiplantae > Streptophyta > Magnoliopsida > Poales > Cyperaceae > Carex > Carex kokanica. The sequence continues at coordinate 1,878,814 of JAJGRX010000856.1, read as the reverse complement.
TTTTAATTTTCCTATACAAAGTTGTGATAAGCGTAAATTATATACACATTTGATATAGTTTTTATCATAAAATAACTCCAATTATCATGTATTTTGAATATAAAAGGAATAAATTACACCTAGAATCAAGTTACTGCGGTAGTTTGGCTTTAAAATGCAGGAAAAGACGAAAAATGATGTAATTAGGGCTGAGTGCGGATCAACCACCCGCACTGAAATTCAGTGCGGACGCACTCAGTACTTAGCCGATTTTCCAGCCTCTCAGCGCAAGCCAGGATTTTTCCCGAGCGTAATGCGTCCGCACTCACACGCCAATGCGGGTCATCCATCCGCAATCGGTACTTGGTCGGATTTTGAGAAACTGCAGAAGCTCAGCAGTGCGGGTCCTTCACCCGCACTCCCCACCAGTGCGGACGCACTCAGAAGATTACGCAGGATTTTCGCCAAGTTAAATAAGGAAAGTTGAATCCAGTGCGGATCAACCATCCGCACTCACATCCAGTGCGGACGCACTGAACACGCAGACAGCCAAATTTACCCGGTTTCAACACTGTTTCTATTTTTGGCACTCCAATGACACGTTTTAAGAAGCCAAAAAATAGCAATACTTGCCAGGAAAGAAATGTCAAAAAGAGCACCCACTAACTCCACCTTCTAGCCTCTAAATTGGGTATGATCTATTGCTATAAAAGGGCTAGAATTTCCCCTTCCAAATCATCCATCAATCCACTACCATTCTCTCTCAACACACACAACTCAGCCATATTTTCTGAAGAAGGTGAAGCTTTCAAGCAAGGAGAAGAAGAGTTTCCTGAGCAAGATTCGACAAGATTGAGATTCTAGATTCAAAGGGTGTAATTATTCTTTATTTCATTTCCTCTTGTTATTTGCCAAACTTTGCCATGTTTCTCTCCAAGAGGGAGTAGTTCTCTCTCTAGGGGTTTAGGTCAATGCATGAACTTGTTTAATTATATTTTATTCGATTATTTGCTTTTATTATGATTGTTTCATCGGATTTGATTGTTAATTTCTGTGATTTAAATAATTTGTGTTAAATACATAATTAGTACTTGAATTGTAGCATCTCGTTTTGGTTTCAAAAGAACCAAAATTGACTAGGATCAATAGGATAGTACCAAATTGTGAATGCAAATACCTTAGGTTTTAGATTAAGATTCTAACCAATTTAATCTAAGCCGGAACTACAGAAATTAAGGTTAGGGACTTGGTGAAGGACCTAACCGTGAAGTCAAACCCTAATTAGGACATCTCAAATCGAGTCGGATATTGGTATCATGGACTTAATTGAGAAGTACCAATATTCGAGGAGAGGAGAGACTAACAAGAGCTTATGGTCTAAGTAGCTAGGGTGAAGGACCTAACCGTGAAGTCCGAATTACTTAGACACGTTATTAATTCACGAAAGTGACCCTTAATGACATATTAGGTTAGAAACCTCATCAAATCATACATGAATTTAAGCAAATACCGAATGAATAGAGTTGACAAGGGATTGTAGACCAAAGACCCCTAGATTCTCTAAACCTTGAAAACAAACCGACTTTTCTCTCTTTTGCTTTTACTTTTAATTGTTTAAAACTCTTTTTGGGTATTGAACCCAACAATTAGGATTTTTAGTAAAAACCCCCCAAATTTACTTTATTGCACTTTACTTTCTTTCTTTTCTGAAATTTATCATCTAAGGTTGAAATTTAAGTATTTATCTTACTCCTTGTGGTTCGATACCCGATAATATACTACACGATAGGATTGTATACTTGCAATCTGAGCCGAAAGTGTATTTGAGGATAAAGCTTTTTACATATACCCTTTGCACGTAACAAGTTGTTCTCTAAAACATTTTTTTCTAACTATAATCACTTAGAAGTTTGAACAGGTATTAGCATTGATGGTCCTATTTGGCTATCAAAGTTAAAATACTATGTGATTTTGTTGCATTTTCAGATAATCAATTAATATTTAGGAAGATACTTCAAAAATATAAGTTTTAGTCTAAAAATATATTTTAATATTGAATAATTCAGATAGACTATTAAGACTTTTAAAACAAAAAAATTAATCATTGTACGGACAATTTTGACTATGTATAGCACCATAACCTCAATAATTTTTTGAGAAATAATTATTCAACTCTCTAGTCATAAATTAAAATGATTTATTTCTCTCCTCCATATAGAATATGCAAATTAACACTACTTATCTTTTTTATTAACATAAAATCTTTACAAAATTTGAATGTATGAACAATTTTAACTTTTTTTTTTTAAATTTCTTTCTAGTTCCCATTTTTTTCATAATGTAATTAATATTGTGATCAATTAATTATTTTATTTCTGTAACTGCTAGATTTTTTTTTCTTTGAATTTTGCATTGAATATGTATAAAAAATTTGGATCAGTTGCACATCACAAGCAACGTATTAAATAAAGTTGATTTTACTTAATTTTACCACGATCGATGTAATTTTTTTTTATTGTAGTGCTAGGTCGTGTTGTTATTTTTATTCTTTTTAATCATAAGTTGACTGTCAAAGTTATTCATGATAGCTTACATTAAGTGTGCTTTTCTATAGCAATCCACGTTTAATTTATATAAGTAATCATGTCATTTTTAGTGATATTTGTGATAAATAAAGATAAAATTAATTGCCAAAAAAATTATATTTTTAAAAGTAGATTGTTAATAAGATTTGTGGAACTGAAAAAACTTAATAGGTTTACAATGTTGCTAGATTATCGTAATATAATAAACTCTTTCACTTTTGTATTCTTTTTTTAAAAATTCTTCAAGATGTAATGAAATACAAATAATGAATACGGGAAAATATAAACTTAATTTATAAATCTAACTTCTGAGAAAAGAAAATCATATAATAATGTATGAGAGAAGAAAATTTTAAACAAAATAACATATTTTATAAACGAAACTTTTAAAGAAAGACAATTGTATGATAATATATGAGAGAAGAAATTTTTAAAGTAAATAATTAATGCAATGTAAAATATATATTAAAATATTTAGATAATGTTGTGTTAATAAAAAAAATTGTAGTGTTAATATCATCACCCCATTTATTTATTTATTTTGTTTTCTTTTTCAGAACAACAAAAGAGAGAGATGCATAATAGCGAAATGGAGAGAAATAACGTCCGGGTAAAATCACTGTTTTTGGATGGTCCAGAATTTTCAGATCAAGTGATTTTCTACCTATCTAAAAAAATAGTAAAAAATTCTAAAAAATGTAAAATTTGGTTTGCAAGTACATATTCATATGGAGATCATGTTAAACGGTTCGGATCGACCGTTAGAATTTTGAAAACTCAAATATTGAGCCGTAGCACGGACCAATCCGTGCTATGCATAGTACCGTAGCCTCACTCAAACTAAAATGTGATAAAGATGGTATAAAGGGATGGGTCAAACATGGTCAATCGGCATGAACTTATTTTTTTTTTTTATCTAAAGGGACTATGTTAATATGTATTTAATCCAGCTATTTTTACAAATTATGTAAATACGAATTATAGCTTAAATTTATTTATTAAAATCGGGATGTTCCGTGTTATTATCAATTAATGCAAAAAATGCGAAGATGATTTCTTTTTCTTTTCGTCACATGTTGGACAAGAAATCATTGAGATTTGAGAATGGTCCAACACAAATATAGAAAAAGGTATTAAAATCCACTTTATTGTGTCTGTTTGACCACTTATGTCGATTACTGAATCAAACTACAATTATAAATAGTTTTTGAGACTGCGTTTGTTGCTGAACATAGAAACCACGATTTTTTATTTTTTAGAAATAAAAAAAAAAACAAATTATGGAAAAAAGAATAGATTTTTATTTCCAATAAATAGATGGGAGTATGGGACAAAAAAATGAATGATTTAGTCCCATTGGATATTAGGACCAAATCAATGATTCAGTTTAGAGTAATATTCTCGAAGTTGAAACGTGTTAATGTGTCTTGATCACAAAAATTCCTAAAAATAATTTATTTGATCACAATAGAGCTGTGAATTTAGTGTACTAATTAATATACACTGTATTTATAAATCAATAGAACCAAATCAATACAGTAATAAAAAAAAAAAACAATTCACTTTTTTTCCAATAAATTTTTTTTTTATTTTCTCAAAGTAATTTTTTTTGTTGAAATCATGTACTCAAGAAAAGTATTTGATTCTAATCGTCATGTCTATTTTTTTTTTCCTAAATCAAGTCTCCTTCATATTGTCTGCTTATAAACTGATGAATTAAAAAAATAGTGCTTTTATTATTATATCTCTGCCTAAAAATGATGATGTCTACCCATCATTTGTTTTATGTTGAAGAGTACATAAAAGGAATTAGAGAATGGTGATAGCCTTTGTTGAAAAAAAAAGAAATGTTTTTTTTTTTTTCCAATCTTGTTTGTTTATTTTTCTTTAAGCAAAACAAGCTGATGCTTTACGGTAGCTAGTTTCGGAAGTTGCTGAAGAAAGTTGTCCTGATTAACTTCAAGTTTTACCGAGGTAGAAAAATTACTTGATAATTCAAAAAATATATATATATATATAGTGCTGGGCTTAGCTACTTCATGGAGTAAAACGACTTGGTGCTCCACGCCTCATTATTTTCATTTTGAAAATCCAAACGACCGATCCGAACCGCACAAGTTGTTCTCCATATTGATATGTGCTTGGAGACCAAATTTTACATTTTTTGGAATTTTTTTACTATTTATTAAGCCACTTTGAAAATCACTGATCCGGCAGTCCAGAAATTTTTACTGTTTTTTTACTGTTCATAAGGATTTTCAAGATTTTCAAAGTGGCTTAATAAATAGTAAAAAAATTCCAAAAAATGTAAAATTTGGTCTCCAAGTACATTTCAATATGGAGAACATGTTGAGCGGTTCGGATCGGTCGTTTAGATTTTCAAAATAAAAATATAAACGTGAAGTAAAAATGACACCTTACTTCGCAACTCACCATAGCCCAGCTCTATATATATATATATATATATATATATATATATCAAGATTGTCCACTTAATAAAACAACATCCCAAGAAAATAATGTTGAAATTTTTATATCAATCTGATGTGATGTTTGAGCCGAATGTTCAAAGTCACAAAGGACGGACAAATGTACGAAATAAAAGAAAAGCAGTATTTTTTTTATTTTTGCTTTAAACTTTGTCTTGTTTGGTCATACTCATTTTAATAATGCAAGTCATGATAAATTATATATGACTTTATCAATAAAAATAAAACAATAAGAGCATATTTATATATCTCAAGGTTAGGTGGTAAATCCCATAAACGTATGTTATTTATTATTATTCTTTTGAGATAGAAAAAAAAATGAAAAATAGAGGTTTTGTTTTCCAACTAGACACAAACGAATCTACAATAATAACCATAGACCAAACGAATAGAAAGCATGGTTACAAAGGTATGGTTAAACCATAGACCAAAAAATAATAATAAAGCATGGTTATTAAAAAGGGGGAAAAGGAATGTACAATAATAACATAGTGTCATATATAAATGATTATAAAAATAGTTTAATAAGTAGTTACAAAGGTAATTTTTTTTTTGTGAGAGGTCGCATGTTTAAAATATGAATAGAAGAATTTCTTGTGGATATAAAATAGTAATTTGATTGTTTGACCTCCAACCTTTACTCATTTAAAATAATAATAATAATAATAATAGATTTCATGTGAGAGGTCGCATTTAAAATCTGAATAGAAGGAAATGTCTTGTGAGATATAAATAGTAATTGGATTGGTTGAAATTCTCCACCTTTACTTCATTTAAAATCATAATATAATAATAATAAAGCAGTTACTAAGTTATAATAACTTTAATGTATAAATCATTATTTTCATTATTATGTATTGATGTTAATCCCATACAATATTGAAATTTCAACAAGTTGTAATGAAACATTTATTTTTGTCAATATTGAAAAGAATACATCACTAATTCAATATTCGGTTAAGGAATATTAATAATATTATCATGTCCTAAGATACATAAACGGAGCATAACTTGTTAACATTTTTTTCTATTCCAACGAATCTCTGTCTAATTTATCCGTCTTTAACGACACAAACGAAGAATTGATAAGAGACTTATTCTCATTTGTTATCCGTCCAAACAGGATATGTAATTGTGAAAAATGATATAATTCAATTATTCTATATGTTTTTTTGGCACAACTAATTAGTACGATATTAAATACGAAAAACGTGACTAGTTTTAACAAAGTATCATTAAAAAGGTCACTTAAAAGCAAAATGAATTATTCTAGATGTATTATCATATTTCACAAATTTCTATAACAACTAATTTTGTTATTATAAATAAGTCCACGTATTAGTGATGAAAGCATATTAGAATATATTTCTATTGGTTTAGTCTAATTTTAAGCTTAGAATAAGTGAGTCATCTTTAAATTCTCTTTGGATCTCCGTTGAGCCATCTATATAAAGACCTCATAGCTTTAGTCCACAACCATAAATCATCAATAAGATAAGATGAGTGATTTTCCAACAATCATCCTTTATCACTTGTTACTTCATTTTTTTGTTGAGAATCAAGTTTAAAATGGTAGTTATGTAAAAGGACAATTATGGAATAGATTAGGAACCTATATGTAAGATGTGCACTTTATACAACCCTTTGGGTGAATTAATGAAATTAATCTTTTTGTCTAAATTCAAGTTGGTATCAGAGCCAAATCCTAAACGCGCTACAGTACCACCTCTCCTTCTAAATCCTAAACGTTCGTTCCTTTGTTGCCCGTGTAGGGGGGCTTTTCCCCACAACCGTTATGGCGGTGTGAGCATGGAGAGAAGAGGCATGAGCACGATGGACGGAGTAGCCTAGGTCTCGTCAAAAGGGAAGGAAAGGAGAGACACGGTTGTTGTGAGCCGTGGAGAAGTAGAGCACGCTAGTGGGAGAGTCAACTGTGGAGATGGGGGTCACCTGTGACTAGTCAGGAACAAATATGTGTTTTTTGTAGTAGTGACCCCTCATAAAATAACAAATATGTGTTTGTAGTCTAGTAGTTAGAGTTCCACTTGATGTATGTGAGGTTCTTAAGTTCAATTTCTAGTGATTATATTTATTTTTGTTTTTTCACATATTATTCATTTTATAGTTTAGTTCTCCCTATTCAAATTTTTTAGTTCCGTCCCTAATCAGAACAGGTTGTGTGATGCCGCAAAAGATGTCCAGTGCAAATCAAGTGAACTTGAAATTGAGTTCTTTTCAAGAAGATGATAATATGGTGTACTTAATCAGTACAACATTATATAAAAAGAACTTGATCAGCTTTTAAGTGAAGTGAATTTTTTTTTAAATGAGTTCGTGTCCAATAATTATCTGTATAATTTGTTATTCTGCGAATAATTTTTTCTTATTTAATTTTTTACAACCTCAGTTACTTATATATACAAATTTTGCGCTATAATTTTTCAAGTCGGTTGTGCAAAAATTAATATTGACATCATTCCAGCATCACTGCACGTCTGCACCCGCATGCAATCAATTTCCAAACAATGAATAATGCACTCAAAAGTAGGAGACAGACACGCGGGGAAGAGCAGCGAAGTGTCTCCGTCTCTATAGTCTCAAATTATGACCACTTGAAAGGAATATTCTCTCTTTCTACACACACACACACAGAGAGAGAGAGAGAGAATGGCTAATATCAAAACGTTTGTTCCTGAGCTCAGGAACAAACGATTCCGTTCTCCAATTTTCAAAGTTCAAACAACAAATTCAAACCATTAGATATTCAATCTATATTAAAATGTGCTTGGAGACCAAATTTTACATTTTTTTGAATTTTTTTACTATTTATTAAGCTAGTTTGAAAACCGTTGTTTTTCAATGCGGCAGAAATTTCATAAAAACAGCAAATTTTCAAACCAGCTTAATAAATAGTAAAAAAATTCCAAAAAATGTAAAATTTGGTCTCCAAGCACATTTTAATATAGATTGAACATCTAACGGTTTGGATTTGTTGTTTGAACTTTGGAAATTGGAGAACGGAATCGTTTGTTCCTGAGCCCAGGAACAAACGTTTTGATATTAGCCATTCTCTATATATATATATATATATATGTATATGCCGACTAAAATCAAAGCAGTAGTTTCTGAGGTTTTTGTGCTATCAATTTATTTTTACAATTTTAAAGTTTAAATAGTTGATCTAAATTGCTCAACTTGTTCTCCATATTAAAATGTACTAAGAAATCAAATTTTACATTTTAAAAAAAAAATTACTATTTTTTAAAGATTTTTTAAAATCACTGTTTTGAATCAAATAAATAAATAAATAAAATCTGAAAAAACAGTGATTTTTAAAAATTCGTAAAAAATTCCAAAAATGTAAAATTTGATCCCCAAGCACATTTTAATAAGGAGAATACGTTGAACACTATATATCGACTATTTCAATCTTGAAAATTGCAAAAATAAATTAGTAGCACCAAGACTCAAGAATCACTATTTGACCTTAGTCAACCCCTCTCTCTCTCTATATATATTTTATTTTTTAAAAACGCCCTAAAAGGGAAAATGGAGCCGCAGTATAAATGACCCATCACTGAAGCAAAGTACGGATGAATGAAAATTTCAGGCACTTGTTATTTGGATGATTTTTATTTTAAAGAAGTCAAGTATTTTTCACATATTTTATTTATTGTAGCTGTTTAGTTGTTTTCCAAAACCCAACTAACAAATTACAACCGTTGGTGCTTCCAAGTGAAAAAATGATAAGTTACTAACAAGAGTTTAGCAAAATCATTTTTGGGAGAGACACCTTTCATCAACATTTAGGGGCATAGCCTTAAAAAATATTTTCAGAAAAGCGTCAGGATCAAAGTGCTAAATGAACCAAGGGTTTGATGGAAACGCAGAGAATCTTCTGTTTCTGCTAAACCAACTACACAGAAAGCGTGCAAGGCTGGAATTTCATAATGCGTACTACGTAGTACCGTGGATTATGCATTAAACAATACAATCTGGTTTGAATTCTCCGATTATAAACATGTAAATTTGTGTTGTATCATATATAGTGGTCAAAATTATGAAAAATAATTGTGGTACGTTAATTACATTGTAACTTGATCGCGGAATTAAACATGACGGCACATGATTATTTTGCATAGTTAAGTTTGATTACGTTTAATTATTTTTTTCTGAATTTTATATTAGTATTAATTAAGGAAAAAAGTCATAAAAAGTAAAAAAAAAAAAAATTATGATTGTAAACAACTATAAAATAATAAATGATGTGGTAAAAAAAAAAATATGTATAATAAAATAAATTTGTTGTCCAAAAATTGAATTGTTGTTTGCAATAAATAATGGCATAACTTTTATGTTATTTTGATCAAGTGTAGTCTCGTGTGCTCATGTAAGGAGTTGTGCATAACTAGACAAGCTCACGTATCGTGTCGTCATGTCATTCTTCTCGAAGTATGGTCGCTGCATGCGAATAGACACGGTAGATGACACACGAGTCATATTACGTATCCGACACACGTGTTGTGTCGGATCGTGACAGAGCTGTACTGTAATATGATTGTAATATGATTGACGTGTCTGGTTACAACGTGACTTTCTTGCCTCCCACCAAATCCAGTTACGTATATTATATGTTTAATGTTGCTGGCAGCGGATTCTTGAAAATGAAATGTACGAAGCCGGATTTCCAGTGACTCGCTATACAGTAGAGGCATCGAACTGCCGCATAAGATCCGGCTCAGTTTGCTGCATTTATAGGAAAGGCGTAAATTTCACGAGGCCCCCACCTCCCCACGGGCTGCATTGCATGACTTGTATCCAAAGTACTCCCGGTCTATGTCACGGCTCAACCAGATTCACCTACTGCTACTCCTAAAGAATCTAACTTTTTCTCAGGATGTGCCCGTGAACCTAACATCACATTACACAAAACCATGCATATTCCTGTAGAATTCTAGATCAATAATTCAACATATGATGTTCACCCTTTGTGGTGAAGGCATGCATTTGCATTCTCCTACCTTCCAAATTTCACAATAAATGCTTAATCATTTCCTAATAATAATTTGATTATATATGCCGAAGAAAACGGTATATGAAATCCTAAATTATAGTTTTTTTCTTTGGCAGTTGGTACATCTGGAGGAGAAATGCTACAAGAGCATGTGGGCTTTTCTTTGGCACTATATCTTATTTTATGGAATCATTACCTAAGGGTAATTTGATTATGCAAAATGGTAGTTGGTTCCGACCGACTTTGTCCCCCTCCGAACGTTTGATTTGTAATTCGGGTTAAATTTAGGATTAAAATTGAAATAAATTTGTTGAATTTTGATTGGTAATTAGAATTAGAGGTCAGAGCATCAGAAATTACAAGTCAAAGCATTGGAAATTATAAGTTAAAGCATTATTTTTTATCGAATACTCAAGTGGTTAATGGATTTAAATCCGATTAGGTATTTAAATCTGATTCAATATTTTTTTGCCCCCCTGACGAAAATCCTGAGTCCACTCCTGCAAAATGGTCCCTGAATCTTAGATTATATATAGTTTTTTTTCTTGGCACTATAAGTCCAAATGCCTACAAAAACACCCCATTGGAGGAGAAATGCTACAGGAACATGTGGTCGTTTCTTTGGCACTATATCTCCATGCATGGAATCATTGCCTAAGCTAAGGAACACTAGATTATCTCTCACTTCGGTGCCATAGGTGTGCCTCAGATGGAGCATTAATGCAACACTAATGCAAAGCCAACAAAGATATTCTTTAGAGAGGATATGCTACCAGAGCATGTGGGCTACACTAATTAAATCTGACGCTGCCAGATGTGAAACAGAATTTTTTATTTATAGAAACTAACTAAAAATAATATAGAAAAATGAATGGATGCCTGTGGTATTTTGATGTTATAGAAGAAACTGAAAAATTAATTCAGTTTCTTTATAAATAATCAAATTAATGATTCGGTTCTTCTGCATACCCTGCAACAATTAAAAAAATCATCTCTATTTTCAAAGAAACTGAATCATTCTACGAGATCAATATTCTCAGACCATTCATTAATTTTTTGTATTATTTATAATGAATTTTATAAATAAAAAATTCTGGATGAGAGAGATCCATGCATTGAACTAGCCTTTTTTGTTTTTCTGGGTATACCATGCATTGAACTAGTTTGTTTTTCCGAGTATACATACATTAAATTAAATAGGTTGTGTACAGCTATCGCCTTGAGAGAGATTCACCTAACTTGACTTGTTCTTAGCAACTACATCCGATGAGTTTATCTTCCTTAAAATTCTAAAGACCAACTGGGACCCATTAAATTTGGAGTCTTATCTGACATCTGTATTTGCAACCACCGTATTAAAGGGAGTCAAACTGGTGCTATGCAACTACTGTTTGTTTATAACTCAGATACTTTTAGATGCCTTTATAATAAAATATCAGGTTTACGTCCTCAAATATTTGAAAAAGAAGAAGATAATATCGTACTGAAATTTTGAGATCAGATCTTGTGATTAAAACAATATTATTTGTGTTAGAGATTAAATGTTCGAAACTTAAATAGAAATGACTTGTGTGTTTTAAACAGTTAGATGTCTTGACTCCTACCTTTGCACACACACAAAAAAAAAGTCTTTATATAAATCTTCAGTTACAATAAAGCTTAAAACATAATATAGTTGGTTGTTAAACTTAATAAAATTATAGTTTTTGGACTTCTCTCCGCAGTAACCAATCTAGCCCTTCAAATCCACAATGGCTGCTATAAAACGCCCTCGATGCCACAATTTACGGATCCGTATCCTCTGCATTAACTCAAAAGGGAATCTTTTGAGTTAATGAATTTTGACCGTCTGATTTTAAACGGAACCAATTCAGCTCATGTCTATAACATAGAAGCTCTTTAATATTAGTGTAAATTTAGTTCGCACGAATCTTAAAACAGATTGGACAGTCGAGATTCATTAACTCAAAAGATACTCTTTTGAGTTAATGCAGAGGATATGAATTCACAATTTACGCAAGTCATCCAATCAAATCCAACGGTCTATATAAAATATGATTTTTTAGAATAAAAAAGTCACTTTAATGTGAGTCGTGAAATGTTAACCCGACACGCTGTGCAACAATTGTGGAGTCTTAGTCCTTTTATTAATATTTATCAAAATTATTAATTTGTTAATTTAATAAAAATGAAGGATAACATTTCTTTTGTTAAAGTTCATGAAAATTTTGCTGCTAATAAAAATTCAAGGACCAGTTTTGTTTTGCTTCAAAAGTTTAAACGCCAACTTGTTATTTTATTTTTAATTTTTAATTCAAAGAGCAAGTTTCTATCATCAGCTACCTTATCAGCTGCAATTTCTAATTCTACATCAGCGTAACACAATTGAAGAGCATACAGGCATTGGTATCTAAAGTAATGGGCTCATTAATTAGACCCAACTGCAGGTCCTCATTATTTCTCTTTTATTTAGTGTTGTGCCCATCTACATTCAAAGATGCACAGCATTTATGTGAAATGTACCTTACTCTTCTTTGATGCTGTTGCTACATTAGCCCCATATCAAAATTTGGACACACATCCTGGCCTGACAATTGTAAACCACTTGCTCTATAAGTTGGTTCATATACCACTAATTTAGAAGGGCTGTCTACTGTCTACACAGCATAAAAGGCTAAAATGTCAGAACAACACAATTACCAGAAAACGTGACAAAATCTAGTTTCAACTGGCCAGCAAGTACCCTCTAATATTTTAACTACCTCAATTGTGCATCTACTGTATTTCAAAATATGACGCAAACAGTTTTTCTTTTTCTCCAGTTGAATTCCGTATCACCTCCTGAGATGCAAGAGTAACCGCATGCCAGAGAGTCAGCGTACATTACCAGAAAAGATGAAAAGAACCTATCAGTTTATCTCATGTACATTTACTAATTAGCCTTTTAAGGTATATTTCTTCCCAGTAAATGCTTGAAATTTAGTCTCTTCTTTCTTAGTAGGCACTGGCTCCTTTTCTTTTGCAGCACCCTACAATTAAGAAATCAAACACATAATAAGGACAATAATAATATGACAATTTTAGAACTAATTACAGTAAATTATAATTAAACACTCAAATCACTGGATCATATACATAATTCGTTGACATAAATCCATGATAAAAGTAAAAAAAGTAATGAACCAGCAATCAGAGGTCCTGTACCTTCTGTGTTCCTTTCAAGGAGCTACTGTTGGTACTTGAACCAAAAACAAGCGTTCCAGCTTTCTTGCGGATGGGCCTGCCACTCTCTGAAGAACCAGCAGCTGTATTCTGCTGTTTCCTGTCAGGACCAACCAGGAGATCTTTAGCTGGAGTGGTTGCTGGTGTAACTTGCTGCTTAGTGGGTTTCCCGTCCAACCTCATACCACCGCCGGTGAAAGGAGTAAATTTTGGTTCGGGCTCTCTCTCAACCGGAGCTCCTTTATCAGTAGAAACCAGAGCAGTTAGAAAAAACATTAAGAAAAGAAAGTTACTATAGCAAAATGCCTTATCATCTGGTAAGGTTAGGATGCCATGAATTCAAACCAACATGGACATAAATTATGGATAAGGGCATAAGCCTTTTCTTTCTCTTTTTTTAGGATGCCATGAATTCAAACCAACATGGACATAAATTATGGATAAGGGCATAAGCCTTTTCTTTCTTTTTCTCAATAAACGATTGGAATTCCATGCAGATTACCTTTTTTTTTTTTGGGGATCAAGCCACCTAACTGTTAATATTCACAAGGGATCCTCATTCAGAATTAGAATAGAACCTGTGACCTCTCACGCGGAAAGCACTGTCTTTTTCTACTAGACCAAAGGCCTGGTTGGTTCTCCGTGCAGTTTCTTTTAGTCCCTAGAGTTCAAACCTATTGATTTGGCCTTAAAGTGCATTGCAATAACGGGGAACCAAATTGGGGTTTAGGGTCTAGGGCTTAAGAGTATGGTACATTGCCTTAAGTCCTACTATTGTCTTCGGGCAGAAATCTCATGCCGACATAAAAGCTGACTTGGATAATACACTAGGAGAACCAAATAGTGATAATTTGGAACTACAAGTGGGGCATTTTGAAATCTACCCAATTTTATATGAGAACTCACTTCTTACCTGTAGTTTGCGCATTATTGATAGAAGGCTTCACAGGCACTTTGTAGTCAAGAGGAGGGGCAAAATCGACCTCACAATCAGTCTCAATTATACTAATAGCAGGTGCCGGCTTCGTCTCAATGATATCGATGTAGTACTTTTTGTTGTTATAAGCAACCATTATACTGTCCCCAGTGGTTAGGCATGAGAAGTTCCTAAGAGTCGTCTCCAATCTTCACAAAAGCAAAAATGATACATATATATTAATTGTACAAATAGTTTTGCAGATTGTGACAATAATTTGATTGTATTTTACTTGTATCTGAATAGCATCCAACGTTTCTCATATCTGGTTAGCCATTTTTGTCAACTTAACCTTGATTTATCAGCTAGATGTTTTTTTTATCATATAACTCCCTAATGATGCATGTAAGATGCTAATGTGCAAAATTGCTAAATGCAAAATCTTGGGTGACATTTGCAAATATACATTAAAGTTTAAAACATAAAACAAGTATGATTACTTAAGGAATGCTGAAGCTTACTAACATTGCTTTAGGGTTTGAGATATCAAGGAAATCCATTGTGTGAGGTTGGAGTTTAACATAAGTTCCCTTAGGTAAGGTTGCATTCTTCACCCGGACAACGTCTCCCTCTTTCAAGAGCATATTTTGCATCATCTGAAACAAAATAATTGAAACAGAACACATCACATGTTCTATAAAATATCCGTAAACGGTCATACAGTCATCATTAATATCTCCTAAGTAACGTGAATCAATGGTTGGCTGGTGTAATTCGTGTATTCCAGAAAAATGCTTACCCAGTAAGGCATATAGATCATCCCTTCTTCTGCGATAAACTCCAGAACACCGCAGTGTGAAATTCTATCAGTTGCATCATTGTGTAGTTCAAATAGCATAGGGTATTGAATGTGCAGAAATGCTGCAAAATAAATCATCAGAAAAAATAATATCTTTAGTTGTACAAGTTATTGTATCAGTTGAGCTACAATTCACTTATTTGGTTTCTCAGCATTCAAAGCTATTATTTGTTAATTGGTAATCCTTTGTTTATGACATTGCTATTCTTAAAAGTAAAATAAGTAAAAAGGATGCAGCAACTTACCAAGACGATCAAGAGCAGATGGGGGCATTATTACTGCATTCAGACAAAGAAATGAAGAATGTTTGAGAATGAAAAATTAAAACAAGAATTGCTATACAAAATTGCAAAAATATAATAATTGCAGTAAGAAACATGCCAGGCTAGAGTTATACCTTTATCACCAGCTTCAAGGTTTGGCTGCATATATTAAACAAAGTCACTAATCAAATCAAAGGGATCAATTGAAATTCAAGAATCATTAAATAAAAACAAAATGGTGTTGTCTATTGCAGACTAGCTTCAGGCAAATACAGTGCAGATAAATCTAATAAAAATATATCAGTAAAATAATGTAAAAATAAAACCAAACCTTATCAATAAAGGATGATGGATAGCAACGGTATGTCTGCTCAAAAGAACTCCCACCATGAAGAAATCGCTCAAAAAACTAAAACTTATGAAGTTAGATTATAGTGGCTAACATATATGTAGAATATATGCGAATTCAAACATAAAAAAATTAGTAAGAAGAAAAGCCTAAATAACCTTATTACAGAAAGAACTTTTTTTTTGTTAAAAAATGGTATTCATACCAACAGTTCCGCAAATGAAACCAGATCTCCAAATATTATATCCCTAGATCATAAAACCTAGTAATCTACTACCCATTTATTCCAAACCCTCAATCAAACACAAATAACCCGTGAATGACCAAAAAATTTGTCTCAGAGAAGAAAATCATAACCTCGCAGACTTAAAAGACTTAACAGCTCCTCATAACATAACAGAAGTAATTTATTTATCCCAAAAGTTATTCTGAACCAAATGAAGTAAGAAGTAAGAAAGTGCTCACTGTATCGGCAAACATCAGGCTAGCTATCATAAGAGAACGTTATACAGGATATTAATTCCATTATTCTTAGAAGTCAGAAACAAATGGGTGCTCTGTAGGAATAGAGGGTAACGGTCTACCTCAAACCCTTCTCTCTCTCATAGTGCTATACTAAACACAAATAGCGCTCTTAAAAAGTACTATGGAATAACATGTATTCAAGAGCAATAGCACTGAAAAATAACACTCAAATAGACAAAATTTGTGTCTTACCATTTTGACTTAAGCTCCAATTTGATCCACCAGAGTTCCTGTTAACAAGAAATTGCAATTAATTTAATAAAAATCGTGATTCATGTACACTGTGATATGGTGATTCAACAACAGATTCAACGAAAATTGATGTAAATTGGATTTCCTATATTAAATTAGGTAACTATTATTTCACTGGAATCGGTTAAAGTAAGCAACCAGCTATGCATTCAATAAGAAAGCGTCAAACAAGATGAGGAGACCTTGAACTATTTATATCAATTCAATATTAAAATGCGAGCGACGAATGAAACGAAACGACTAAAATGTGTTATCTGGAAAATTAGCTAGCGAAGTTTAAAATGTAGAGATAAAGAGATTGAAGGGGTATACCGACAGGAAGAAGAAAGAAGAAAGGAAGACGGGTCGCGTGGAAGTTAGGCGGGCAGGACAGAGGAAGGAAAGAAGAATCTGGAAATGTCGGATGATTTTGATCAGACTTTTATATGGCTAGACTGCGGCGTGATACGAGTCCATATCCTCTGAGGTAACAGGATATTTTATTTAGAT
The DNA here is from genome assembly GCA_025461125.1 of Carex kokanica. Classification (NCBI taxonomy): domain Eukaryota; kingdom Viridiplantae; phylum Streptophyta; class Magnoliopsida; order Poales; family Cyperaceae; genus Carex; species Carex kokanica. The sequence goes on along the minus strand of JAJGRX010000856.1, from coordinate 1,861,872 downwards.
CTGGACCGTCCGATCAGAATTCGGACCAAGCAAACCTCAAGCGGAATGTACGGAGTTACTGGGTACTCCATTTTCCGACATTTTTATTTATACCCAAAGTTAATTACAGATTAATAAAAATATCCAGACTCGCCAACTTTTATTAAAAATATCCAAACTGGTCATTTAATGGCCGGTCCCTATTTAAAAGAGAAACTGTTCATTAAATGGCCGGTCCCTAATTTAATTTTTTTTTATTTAGAGACAAATAGCTAAAATGCTGAAATATAACACTAAAAAATTGAATTTTTTTTAAATATTTGTCAAATTAATTTTTTGATAGCATATTTATACTAAAATACGCTAAATTACTTGAAATTATGTTAATTTATGCTGAATTACACTAAATTACGCTAAATTACAATAATTATGTAGAATTATGTACGGTAAATTATGCTAAACTACGTATGAATAGGGCCGATTTTGTGCCATATTTCATAAATTACGGTAATTATAATGAAATTACGCAAAATTACGCTAAATTAGGCCGATTTTGTTAATGAGATTGAGAATTTGATTACATGATTCCTTGTTAAATTTGTTAATAAGTATAGAATCCATTAAGACTTATGCACATGCATCCAATCCATTGGGACTTAAATATTGTTGTTTTTGCAATTAAACATCGATGTTTCATTAGCCTTAGCATTGGCATTTAAGCAGGGTAGTGCTGAAAAAATATCGGTGCGTCGCTGATATTTTTGTAATGAAACATCGATGTACTTCTGTCGTCGACAAGCCGTGCATAAAACATTGATGCATCATCAGTGTTTTTGCACGAAAGCATCGTTGTTTTTTAAAAACTTTAAACGGCCATAACTTTGGCTAGCAAACTCGGATTTGCGCGTACGACCCCAATTTGGAAAGCTTGGGACGAAACGGGGTGGATGACAACTCAGATTTTTACGTACAACTCCAACTCGGATTTGTTGGGTTCTTATGGTACTTAAGGCAGCGAAATTTCAAATTTTTGACAAGAAAAGTACCAAAAGAGATCATCATGTGTGACTGAAATCAAACCAAAATCTATTTCCAAATCAATAAGCATCATACCTTTAGTTTCTTGTCTCTAACAAGAAAGGAAGGTCCTTGAGATGTAGAGTTGTAGCATCCACCTTCTTGTTGATGCTAATGGTGGTTGATGCCTTGCAGCGCCTTGGTGGTTGATGTGTGCGTGACTTAGAACACCTTGCACCAAGATGAGACTCCAAAGTAGAAGTCCTCCACGGTATCCACCAAGAAATTAATTAGAAACCGAAGTTTCCTCTTGCTAGAGAGTACTAACTTGGTTGCTCCTTAATCCCTATCCTTCAAGAGAACTAGATCTTGAACTTTTAGGGTTTGTGGGTTCTCAACACATGAGAGATGAAACAAGAGAGAGAGAGAGTTTTGGCAGAACTTCAACTCTCAAAAACGAATTGCTCTCAAAAGGAATGAGAGGGAGAATATATATAGCAAACAAGGAATGTGAATTATGTTTCCAAAGTTAACCCCAGGTTCTACCACGTTTTTGACCACGATCTAATTCGAATTAGATTCTGTCACAGAAGGAGAAGTTATAAATCTTTCTTTTACCTTTCCATCCATATATTATACGCCCAAAACGGATATCGTATGAGGGATTTATGGTCCAAATACGAAACATGCGCAGCAATTACAGTACATGGCGGTTCAAATTAACTATCACGTTCTATCGCGTTTTTTACCATGATCTGTTTCTAATTTGGCTTTCCTCTAGAGAGGCAAAGTTCTAGATATTTCTTTTACCTTTCCATAAATATATAGAATGTTAAAAACGGATTTATTATGAAAGAGATATGGTCAAAATAAGAAATGCTACGTAGCAGTTATCAGAAAACGTGGTAAACTGTTTTGGGTGAACTTTTAATTAAGGAAACAATTCATAAAATAAACATGGGCCATAATTAACAACAGTCATTAGGCTTTGTTTATTGGGCCAAGTTCTATTTTTTCTTGTTTGAAATAATCAAATACAATTAATCTAATTAATTGTAGTGTCATATATAATTATCTCAAATAATTATCTTTCTCATGGTTTGATGGAAAAACCAATTTATTTGTCATGTCATACATGTCAAATAAATTAAGGAACATTTCTAATTCATTTCTTATTGGTGTGACCCTGTGGGATCTATGTCACATGGCAATGGAATCTGAAACTCCTTTCGATTCCATAAACTACAAGCGGCACCTAGCAATATGCATTGTAGTTACCTAAATGACACAGATGATAAGTACCATACTGTAGGGTTTTGAGGCTACCCAAAGCCATTAGGCTTAAGCTGCTGAAAGACCGTAAAACAAAAAATTTTACTTCTAACTTAAGCCAAAAGGATTGAAGTGGTATGTCGGATAATCTACCGAGAGTTACATACCTGTTCAATTCTTTTCTTAGATTAAAAACCGTAAGTAAAACTTTACTCATTCAGATCATAGATTAAGTAGTATGTCGGATAATAACCGAGAGTTACATACCAGATTAATCTTGTATATACCCAAAGTAGTAAAACCGTATTTACTTGTATTTTAATCAGTTTATAGATCTACTCTTTTGATTGATTTCTAAAAGATTAAATCTATTTAACAATTAAATAGATTAATATAACATTTCTTTACCTTGCTTCCAAATTCAAATTGGAATGCAGTTTGACCCGACTGTTTGACCCGGCTGTCTGACTCGGTTAAGCAAGCATCAAAAATATAGTGCCTCTATCGGTTATCCACCAGGAACTAATCGAGAGAGCGGTTTATTTCTTTTACCAGAAATACCGTAAACCGCGAAATCTGACAAAAACACTATTCACGAGAAAAAGCAAATAATAATTACGACTCTCGTAAAATATTATTTCTAAAACCCGTAAACTCTGATTAGAACGAATCTGAGGAAAGAGAGAATTATCGTTCGATCTGATCGAATCGGTATTCAGGAATTGAATGAATTTCTCTCTAACCTTGATCACCTATTTATATACTTCGAAATGTATATAAAATACATTTTTATCCCTATATGTCGGCAATAACCAACGGCCAAAATCAATTTGGCAAAATTATTACTATTTTGCCATTGGCCCATTAATACTTGATTAATTTTGGGCTTTGATTTGGGCTTTTGATTTGGGCCTTTAATCTTTAATTAGTGATTTATTCTTAATGGGTTTCAAGCCCAAAATATAAATCCAATAATTAAATATTCTAAGTCCAAATCAAATACATATTTTCTCGATCGTTCGTTCGGTAACTTTTATGCAACGTGTCAAACACGTTCATAAATTAACCAATGTTTATGCTTGTCATTTAAATGACATTTATAATTTAATTATATCATATATAATTAATTTTATACATCTTATTATTAATTATAATCATTATAATTAATCAACAAGATTCTCCGACTAGTTCCTATATGGTGTGACCCAATAGGATCTGTGTTATGTTGGCAAATAGAATTAGAACTGTTCTAACTTCTATAATCATAGGTGGCACCTGGCAAGTACATTATGACACCAATTACACAGATGATGCTGTACCGTACAATATCACGATCCAATAAACGATTTACTTCGTGTTAATTCTTTTGTCTCATAGCTATCAGATTAGTTTCAAGGTAGGTGTGTGTCATCCTTGCAAACTTAATCTTTTCTTGATCCTGAATAGATTATCAAATATGTTTACTCTTGTAATCATACTGGATCCAGATAATCATATTCTATCAAGGGGCTCAGTGATGCTATAGCTCGTATTGAGATACGAGGGACAATAGTACTTTTGATAAACCATCTTTTCCTCCGCATAAGCTATGTATACCGAAGAACTACCCTTATAGCTACCTTTTACGGATAGCGTTAGATAGCAATCACACATATACATCTCTTATGTAGAAAAAATGAATATCTCATACTTTAGAACTTAACACTAAAATGAAAACATTAATGACACAAACACAATTCCATTTAATGTTTCATTTGGGGTCTGTCAAATATCATGTTCTCTAACATGTATCTGTGTGATTAAAATGACAACTCTTTGTCTATGGTTTGTAAAACTTAACCATCATTTAATCCACACACTAACCTTATCGCGGTAATTAGTGTTCCTGCTAATTACCTTGGTTAAAGACTTTTAAGAGTATTATCATCTATATTATGAAGTTTCACAATTCCAGTCATGAACTCGAAATGATTCATAAATTCAATAATACTCAAGGTAACAAAATGATTAAACATTCAATTCATGAACAAAGCTTTATATAACAAATTTATCGTATTATTGACTTCTAGATTATTACAAACTAACACATACTGTATCACGATCCCTATGCAACAATTGCCTCGTGTCAATTCCATGTCTCATGATATCATGAATAGATCCAAGGTAGGAACGTGTCATCCTTGCAAATCTACTCGTTTCTTGATTCTGAAATAATTCAGTATTTATGATTAACTTCTTAATCATATGTGCACATACTTGTATTATTTCATCAAGGGGCCCAGTGATATCATCACTTATTTACATGAGGGACATCGGTATTCTTGATAATTACTATCTCTCCACATGAGAGACACATACTGAGATAGAATCTGTATGACTGTTAGTTACTGACAGCGTTGGATAATACCCACGAATATGTATTCTCATGTGAGAGAAACAATCATCTCATACCTTAGAATTTCAGACGCAAATAAAACATTAATGACACAAACACAATCCATATTAAATGTTTTATTTTGGTCACGTCTAATCCCCTGATCTCCATCAGGTATCCATTTGATTAGATTGACAACCCCTTGTCACATGATCTGCAGAACATGATCATCATCTAATCCAAATGCTAATCTTATACCGGTAATTAATGTTCCTTGTTAATTACCAAGACTAGGGACACTTTAGAGTATTTATTAACTCCTTTACAGAGTTCCACAATTCCAAGTCCTCAACTTGAATGATTTATAAGTAATAAAATACTCAAGGAACAAAATGATAAACAAATCATTCAATTACATGAACAAAACAATCATCCTATGATTGGCTTCTAAATCACAACACTAACAGGATTTGCATGTACGACCCCTATCACTAGCCGCAAACGGGTCGTTGTGTGTCTACGGATGACAAAAAAAGTCGTTTAGTGCCTAAAAAATTGAGTTCAAGTTTTTTGTCACCGGTAGACACACAACGACCCGTTTGCGGCTAGTGACAGTGTCGTATGCAGCATGGTAAAAGTCAAAACTTGTATCAAAATTACTGATCTGATGTTTAGTATTTGTATGCGGCTAGTGAATTTAATTTGACAAGAACTAGCATCATAATATTGAGTATCTTTCATTTTGTATGTTCAAACAAGAAACAGTCCGTATTTTAGCATAATTCTACATAATTATTGTAATTTAGTGTAATTTAAGTGTAATTCAGCATAAATTAACATAATTTCAAGTAATTTAGCGTATTTTAGTATAAATATGCTATCAAAAAATTAATTTGACAAATATTTAAAAAAAAAATCGATTTTTTAGTGTTATATTTCAGCATTTTAGCTATTTGTCTCTAAAAAAAAAATTAAATCAGGGACCGGCCATTTAATGGCCGGTTTCCCTTTTAAGTAGGAACCGGCCATTAAATGGCCGGTTTGGATATTTTTAATAAAAGTTGGCTAGTCTGAGTATTTTTATTAATCTGTAATTAACTTTGGCTATTAATAAAAATGTCAGTCCATTTTCAAGTTCCCATTCAGTCTTGGCTTGAAATTGATTTTCAATTTTCATAGTAAAAAATTATAACATTATCACAAATCTTTTTATATAATAGAACGGTTGCTCATCAAAAATTCAATTAAATTTTTTTATAAAAATTTAGATAAGCTGACAACAAAATTTCATTAGAAATGTTATCGATCTTTTCCGTCCTTGTTTCATTTTCATCTACAATTATAGTATCGTGCCCGTGCGTTGCAACGGGGTTATATTATTCAGAAGAATTTTTTTGTAATGTTTCCCATTTTCAAGGGACACCCTTACCGGTAAACAATTTTTATCAAGTGCATGAAGATGCTTTTGATTGAAATTAGAATTTTAATGTGCATAACTCAAAGAATTGTCAAAAACTTCAAAAGATTATATACATATTCACAAGAGGCCTTCAGTATCAAGTTTGTTTATAAATATGTTGAAAAGATTAATTTTTAATAGCTAATAGTTCAGACTAATAGAAAATCTTATGTTCTGGATTCAAGTGCAAGAAGAGAAACGCTTCTATTTACAATCTGCAACAAAAGAAGTCATAAATAACAGAATAAATGCAATTGAGCCCTTACAACTACTCATTTTGTATATCAAAGTATCTTTTGCTAAAATGATATTTATGAAATTATGATATTGTTTTGATATCTAGAAGGTTTATCAAGCATGGTCAAATAAAAGAAAGAGAAAGGACTGAAATCAAACAACAATATACATTAGGAAAATAGCGAGTACTCAAAGCAGAAGATCAAATCACTAATCCGGTACCAGCCCGATATCAATAATTTGAAAATTCAGGTCATGCACTAATACCATACTGGTACAAGTGGTATCATTATTATACCATACATTGTACCAAACAACCCTCAACTCTGCATTTAGCATTTTATTAACTAAAATTTGCATAAATTTACCCTTAATTTTGCCAATAGACATAACTACATAAACTCACTCTGCATTTAGCCTTAACCATTATAACTACGCAAAACTTTTTCCTAATAAAATTATTTGATTTGTTCAACTTCCAATTGCATCTCCTCGACTCCGCACATCTGTAGCGAAGCTACCTCCTTGTCCGTTCCAGTTTTGACCTATTGCCTGGAGTGTCTTTCAGTTTATGCTTTTGTCGTTCTTTTAAGCTCAGCTGGTGAGGATATTACTCATATGAGCACAATAGTCCATGCTAATTTCCTGACTTGTCGCCTACTATATCTACTGAGTTCATACTTATGAATTGGAAACCCAAATCACTCGACATGTTAACTGGTTCCACATCCTTCCAATATCGAGGAACCTATAAAGAAAAGATAAAAACAGCTTAGTTACAATAAAAACATGCTGAAATATGTAAGAATAGTCAAATTGATAAAGGCATGAATTTTCTACATGACATGATTTGTAAAGGGTTTGAGCCTCGTATCCTATAACACTCTTATATATGGGCTGTGCAAGAAAGGTGAAATTGAGAAGGCAATGGATTTTCTACATGACATGATTTCTAAAGGGCATCAGCTTGATGTCGTGACCATACACCCTTATATGGGGCTTGTGCATGTGCAAGAAAGATGAAAATTGACCAAGCCAAAGATTTTCTACAAGACATGTTGTCTAAAGGGCATGAGCCTGATTTAATCTGATAAATAATTAATTTGTTCAGTGAACTAACCTTTCATAGCTGGTGCTTTGGTGACAGCCTTTGACTCCTCATTTGCACTCTACAAGAATATTATCAGGAATTTAGTTTAAAACAAGCATGTCAATAACCGGTACCATATGGTCAGTACGAATCTTCTATATTTTTGGTACCATAACTTTGACTTTTATGCCTATTTTGAATTTTATTCAAACCAGAATCAGTGAAATCATAGGGCCTGTATCTACACTTGCCTAATCAATCAGCATCAATATTGTTACAAAAATCCAAGTAAATGTCTTACCAAAAGGGCCGGTAACGGAAGGAAGCATCTAAAGCAATGAAGGATTGGAGAGCAGCCCAGAGATGAGATGCAACTGATGACTGGTCATGAGGGATATCAGAGGTGCTTTTAGCAACACTGAAGCCTGAACCTATCGGGTTGTCGATAAAGAGCAGGCAAAATTGACGGTTCCATGAACATGGATTGGGGTAGAGAGACTGATTATTAAGGAAACAAATAGGCTTCAGACAAAAGTTTCATTGATATATTTCTCAAAAAAAAAAAAATTACATTGTGTTACAGAGGTTCCAATTCTAATAAGGATAGCTTAATTACTCAAGGTGATGTCACTGAAAATTTAATGAAAAGGGTCTATTCATAAATTTATATTTTCATTTTTTATGTACTTATCTTAGAAAACATTATTTATCAAAATGACCTACGTAGGGCCTGTGGTGAATAGTGACAAAGCTAATATCATGATCAGATTATTAATTTACTGGTATGGAGTTTAGATGATACACACTGAACTGGTCAATAAGACAATAACTCAATATTCTTTTCTAGAAAAGAACAAAACAAAAGAACCAAGCAATAGTAAACTAATTCAACGGCAACTTAATTTCCTATAGTTGCGTGATTGTACCAAAATTTAGAATTTCTGAGAAAGGAGAATCTTACAGGGTTAGAGAAATTGGTAGAAAAAAGCCAAATGACGGGGTGCGTCTGTGCTAGGTCGTGGTCTAAGGCAAGAGAACGAGAGACCAAGAGAGATGGTGCGAGAGACGGTGTCGGAGAGGGGAAGAGCCGCGGGGCCGGAGAAACGCGATTTAGGGAGACGCAGAGGGAGGTGAGAGAGGCGACCGAGTAGAGGCAGAGAGAAGTTTCTTAATATGAGACAAATTTAGGGTTTTTAGTTTTTAGAGAGAAGGGAGGAGATGGATCTCTGGGAGAGAGTCGCGACAGAGAGAAAAATGAGAAAGTGACGTGGGGAAGGAGAAAAGAGAGAGAGATCAAGTTTCGCGACATGAGTTCGTGTGGCTATGCGTGTAGCGAGTATGATTTTAACTAAATTTAGACTTCTATACATAAAACAGATACATTCAATCAAAAGAAGACAAATTATTAGATTGTAGGGCTCATATTAAATCCGAATTTTCATCAATCAATCATAGCCATTGGCGGATTAGAACATCAACATGCTTAATAATGGAATGAAGATAAATTAAATAATGGGGAATTTCATGTGTTCCCCTCAAAAACTTTGAAATTACATATTGCTCCCTCTAAACTTCATAATATCATATTTACCCTTCTAAAGTTCAAAAACACACAAATTTGCCCAATTTATTAATTTTTCTAATAAAACTTATTTTAAATTTGTAAATTACCCATCTTATCCTTCTCTATCTTTTCTTTTTATCATTTATTTTCGTTCCCCAACTATATCTAACGAATTCAAACCAAAGTGGATAAATTGAATTAGGGTTCTTTAATAAATCAGTATTTTAGTGTGCTTGTGTTTGCAAACGTGGCATGGGTGATTTGGAGGTGTCGAAGCAGCAGGACCTATCAGGGCCAGCGACCCTCTATTGAGCAGTTCAGGACTTATTTCAGTCAAATTGATTGTGAGTCTATGCTGGCAAGGAATGAGAAAATAAGCAATAGAGCCCCTCCTGCTACAGTAACGGATCCGGGTAATTTTGATTTTGTTTGCTTTTCGAATGCTTCTTGGATCCAAAACTGGGATAGCGGGTTGGGTTTTATTTTTCACAAGGGAGAAGAGTTGTTGGCATACAAAGTGCAGGCATCAACGACTTCATACCCTCTGCAAGCGAAGGTCAAGGCCTTATTGGAGGCAGTCAGGTTCGCTATAGAAATGAGATGCTTCCCGTGTAATTTCATAACTGACAATATGATTTTGGCGGATGCAGTTATGCAATTACAACCCCTACTGATGTGGACTAGCGCGCTGCCTCATAAATCTTTGAATTATGGTTGAGTCTCAAGAAGCACAATTCTCTGGTTTGGATGTATTTAGATGTCACAATGAGATAGCAGATTACTTGGCAAATTTAGGGAGAAGAGAAAGATTTGATTATACAGGATATACTTTACCGATGTTCTATTTGTAACTCTTTGATGTAAAACTCTTAATCAGTGAAATGGAAATTGCCTAAGGGCGCTTTGGATGCAAAAAAATGAATACCAGTCCTCTTATAATTTTCATATATACTTGCAGCTATTACTAAGCTGTTGAAGACACAAAAGTTGGATTAGGTGAAAAATGGAAAGGCCAATTATGTACAAGGGTCGAGTTATCTGATTTTGACAAACAAATCCTTCCAATCAATCTAGCCCAACTGGTCAATATCAGATGCAAAGAGGAACAACAGGCATAAAATGATTGGTCTGTATGTGTGTTGCTTGGGATTTCTGTAGAAACGAAGAGAAAGAATAAAAAGAAAAGATGGAGAAAGGGTAAAATAGGTAATTTATAAATTTAAACTGAGTTTCATTAGAAAAATCAATAAATTGGATAAATTTGTGATTTTTTGAACTTTTGAAGGGTAAATATGATATTATGAATTTTAGAGGGAGAAATATGTAATTTAAAGGTTTTTGAGGGGGATACATGAAATTCCCCCTTAAATAATGGAACGGTCCATCCACTCTCCGACAATGACATATTTTTCGAATCCATACAGTTTCACTGGCTCAAGTACCTGACTGACTACAATATAACGTGGCAAATTTTCAGCCGAGCGATAGAAATTCTAAAAAACGGTTAGGATTTAGTAATTGTACGCACAGTACAGGTTGATCCAAATTCATACTTTTATTCCATCTTTTTTCTTCTCAGTCCAATGCTCCAGCCTCTCGCCTCATATATCTTTTAACATCTTATTCATTTACCGTTGTTATTCTTCGCTTTATTTCAGTTCAACCTAACTTGCTTTTAGAAAGACTGTTATCCTGATAATATGTTAGATGGGAACTGTTTGGAGTCCGAGCAATATTTAATAGGAAATTAGCAAATTAGGCCAATTTCCTTGTTCACCGAGCTGTGGATAAAGATATTAACAGAGTATCTTTTGCTTCATGTAGCGTGCGGATTATAGAGCCAAACAGTAGTGGCTGTATATATGATTTATCCACTGCATAAAGCAAAAACTGTTCTGTCAATATATTTACCCGCTGTCTATACGGGCCGGGCTTTTTCATACATTGATTGACACGATCAAATAAGAGCCCAGATTGGGAAGCGCCTATAAATCAACGTCACAATGAAAAAATCGGGATCTGAATAGAGTTTGATTGATTCTCCCTTCTCCTTCTTACGACTTCCGATCCGATCCAATCAGGCGACGATCACCGTCCCATCTGCTCCGGCGAAGATGTCTTCTACTTTCAGCGGTGATGAGACTGCGCCTTTCTTCGGCTTCCTTGGAGCCGCTGCCGCGCTCGTCTTCTCATGTGAGTTTGCTACCTTACCTTGTCTTTCGCAATCAAATCTGCAATTAGGCGATTGATCCGATTTTTATGAGGTTGTTTCTGTTTCTGATTCGAGCAGATAATGATGATTTCAGGGATTGATCCTTGATTGTGATTCTAGTCTGACTTTTCATACCTCCTAGATTTAATTCAGAAATCTATGGATTTGGAATTTATTGATGGTTTACATTAAGATCATTATATATATTTAAAATTATAGGCGCTATTTTTTTTTTTTATAACTCACTCATAGTTTAATCTTAATGTTGGAATTGATCTGGGAACTATGTCTAGGACAAGCACTTTTCCAGTAATCCTGCCAAATAGGACTAGCTAACTTTAAATTTTGTTATTGTTGAAATTGAATGTATATTTTTATTGATACTTTGAAAATTCTGACAGGGAAAAGGATAGCAATCTAATATTTTTTAAATTGAATAATGGCTTGTTTTGTTATATCCTACACTCTCAAATCTAATTGTAGTTCCAAGAGAATCTTATATGACCGTCTTTGTATGAGCGATAATGTAAAACGTGTTATGAAATCAAGTTCAGCAAGTTTAAAAGGAAAATGCATAGTATCAGAAATAGAAAAGAAAATTCTTAGAAAAGTTCAAAATTTAAAGAAACCATTCATAGGTTGCTTACTCAATAGCACAATATTTAGAAGTAGCACATGCAAATATTTAACTACAGAAAATATTGCCTGAATATTCTAATAATTACAATAATTGCTGCTTTACTTTGTGGGAATCCTGAGTAAGACCAGATGTCGTATCTAACACTTGAAAAAAGAGTGATTCATTGAATCAAGTATTACTGTACCTCATATTGGTACTGTACCACCAGATTTTCAAAGGTATACCAGACCTCTCTTGTGCACAGCAGGTTACAACTTCAAGTTTGAGCTTATTTTTTTTTTGTTCTTATGTGGAATGTTTCTAATGGCATCCATGCGACACTTGTGAAATCTGTTAATTGGCTCTTTCTTTCTGATTTACTTCTTTATATTGTTTCTTGGAGCCCCACAGTTTTGCTACTCATCTTGTAGCAGCAAGTTTTTGTCATGAGTTTCAAGCCTCCAAATTTAATTCATCTGAATTTTTTATTACTCTTCCTCTTATTTCCCTTTGCTCGTCTTTTAAATTAAGTAACATTAACTTGATAACCTGTTAGTCACTCCACATATATATATTTTTTCTTAAATGTAGGCATGGGAGCCGCCTATGGGACAGCAAAGAGTGGTGTGGGAGTGGCGTCGATGGGAGTGATGAGACCTGAGCTGGTGATGAAGTCAATTGTACCGGTGGTCATGGCTGGTGTCCTCGGCATTTACGGCCTCATTATTGCTGTTATCATCAGTACCGGCATCAACCCCAAGGCCAAATCTTACTACCTCTTTGATGGCTATGCTCACCTCTCCTCTGGCCTTGCTTGTGGTCTTGCTGGCCTCTCGGCTGGCATGGCCATCGGCATTGTTGGTGACGCTGGTGTCAGGTACTACTGATATTCTTCTAGTTGATTGAGTTCCGATATATATATATATATATATAGAGAGAGAGAGAGAGAGAGAGGTTGGCTAATATCAAAACGTTTGTTTTGGAGTTGTAGTGCAACCAATTAGTTTTTCTACTTTCAAAGTCCAAATGGTAGATTCAAACCGTTAGATGTGATCTCTATATTAAAATATGCTTGGAGACCAAATTTTATATTTATTGAAATTTTTTTACTATTTATTAAGCCAGTTTTAAAATCGCTGATTTTAATAAACAGTGAAAAATTTATGGATTTGAAAACAACGATTTTAAAACTGGCTTAATAAATAGTAAAAAGATTCGAAAAGATACAAAATTTAGTCTCCAAGCACATTTTATTATAGATTGAATGTTGAACGGTTTGGATCGACCATTTGGACTTTAAAAATGTAAAAATCGAAATGTTTGTTCTCTGTTTAATATAGATTGAACGTTTGATATTAGCCAACCTCTCTCTCTCTCTCTCTATATATACTAGTATTGTGTCCGTGCATTGCAACAGGAATATATTATAAGGAGAGAACAACAATCTCATATAAAATAACATATTTTCATACAAAATTTAGATTAAATAACAAATAACATATCTTAAATAACATATCAAATGACATTTACATATAAATAACATTCCTTAAATCATGTACTAAATGACATATTTTTTTTATATTTCTAACATATTTTCTTAAAAAAATCTCAAACAAAATATCATATTAAATGACAAATAACATTCCATAAATGATATAAAAAATAGAAAGAAATAAATATATGACCAATCAATTATCAATCAATTCAAACCTTCAAAAAATTTATCAATCAATTCAAAAATTCCTTAAATAACATTTAAAAAATAAAAAGAAATCATAAAGATGAAACAATTTGCATGTGATGAAGAGTATGTGTCTAAATAAATTTAGACTTCAACACGTACAAAAACATAAAAAAGATGCATACAATCAGAATATTTTATCAGAGAGTGATATTCAATCTAAAATTTCATCTTTTAATAAAGATGTTAACGGACCAGAACATCTACATGCTTAATATAAGAATGAAGATGTGAACTTTGGTTAAGAGATACCAGGATGCCAGTGGAAAATGTATTTCATTCCTGCCCAATAATTTAGTCATATTGGACCGACAAGCTGTTCAAAGCATAATATTGAGTTTTTAGGATCTATATTATATTATCAAATAAAAAAATCTAATAATATCTTATCTAAATAAATGGACCTGGGTACTTGGCAGTCATGTTCTGAAGTGTTTTATTCGGCTTTCAATGTAGTTTGGGCTACTTATCGAAATTCTATTTCAATTGTATAAGAAAAAATAAATACTAATATATAACAACTATAATTTAATTATTAGTGGCTCATGTTCGAAATTCGAATGAGAGAGTCATTTCTAAATATTAAATAGTTGGGTGGCTCGACCTTCAACATTTACTCAAAAAAAAATTACGAGTTGGGTTAAAATGTTTTATTATTCCTATACTCCAATCATGATCACATCCTTATCTCTATTTTCAAAGTCCAAACAATTGATCCAAACTGCTCAACATAATATCCATATTAAAATGTGATTAATTAGAGGCATAATTTTATATATATTTTTTTAGATAGGTACAAAAATATTATTTTTAGGTCCAAAATCTTCTACTTTTATACCTGTCTAAAAATTAGTGAAGTGTAAAAAAAAATGTAAGATTTGGTCTCCAAATACATTTTAATATGAATATCATATTAAGCACTTCGGATCGGTTGTTTGGACTTTGAAAACGTAGATAAATATGTCAGGCATAATGTGGGCACAAAAACAATGAATTATTTTTCCCTACTCTTTAATGACAAACATATAGAGTAACTTTTATTTAGTAATTTATTAGTAATTATTCTAAAAGTACCGCATCACAATTTATAATTATTTTAAATTACTAATTTTAGAGATGTAATAGAATAAATTTCGAAGATGTAAAAAGATATATTATAAATATTCAATATGCAGCATAATTGAAATTATAATGCAGGTTGATAAATAATTTTAAAGTTGTTGATATGGTAGAATGTTATGTTTTGTAGTTGGAAATATATTTTAAATTTTACACGGTAATATTATAGAAACAAAAAAAGAAAAATAAGAAAATAAAGAAAAAATCGATTTCCATTGTGATCCATATAGAAACGAAGAAGAAGGAAACAAAAAAAAAAACGGAAGGTGGAGTCTGCTCAATTGAAGAGAGAGAAATAAGGGAACAGAGAAATTATCGCTAAATTTTAGAGTCTACTCAATTTTAATTGTAACATATCTTGTGACAGTACATGTGGTGAGTATGTTTTTAACTAAATTTAGACTTCGACACATAAAACAAATGCATTTAATAAAAAAAAAGACAGATTATATGATTGGAGGACTGAGATTAAATTCGAAATTTTATCTTTCAATCATAGACGTTGGCGGATCGGACACCCAACGTGCTTAATAATGGAATGGAGATATCAATTTTGTTGACTTGTTTTCCGTGAGACATGTTTTCTAGTTTCCTTGTTCTTTGTTAAACATATTATATTTTTGTTGCATGGATGTGGATATGGATACGAGTTTTATTGTATGTGATAGATACAATAACTTGGCATTTTTCAAATACCTAATACAATACGGCTGTATTTTCTTCATGTTATATTATTTTTCTCTCTATATATAATAAATGTCATTATTTCAGAAATAATGTTAAAATCTTTTATAGCATTTGTTAGCCATCAACTATGCATGTATGTATATGACCCACATCTCAATTGAGCTACACTTTGACCTAACTACACTAAAAAATTATACTCCCACTGAGTGTTCCCACAAGCATCTTTAACAGGGGCAGAGGATGGGATGTGCAACATATTTTCATTAAAATGGTGCAGGCTGCACAAGTTTTGAGATACATTTCATTTTAGAAAATGAGCATTGGGATATAGTGCAGGTTGCTAGGACATAAAGAAATAATTACTTTGAAATAGAGCTGCATTGCTCATATATCCCATCCTGTACTATACATATGATTCTCGCGCTCTCTCTCAATCTCTCTCTCTCTCTCTATTTGCTTCTTATCATCTTATGTATTAAACTACCTAAACACATGTATTAATATTGTCTGGTGCTCATTTTACAGGGCCAATGCACAGCAGCCTAAGCTTTTTGTTGGAATGATTCTTATCCTCATCTTTGCAGAGGCACTTGCACTCTACGGGCTCATTGTCGGTATTATTCTCTCTTCTCGTGCCGGCCAGTCAAGAGCTGACTAGTTCAGTTTGAGATGATTCAAGGATACAGTTGTTAAAATACCGTTCTATGCTCTGCTTAAATTCTTGAGGTGGCCGATTTTCAGGTTTCTACTAGTTGTACTTTTGTACTGTTTGTTTCATACTTCTCTACATGTTGGTTGTGTCTGTACTTCTGGTAGAGGTCTAGTTTTGCTCAATAGAGGTACATAAGATGGCACTTTTGAGATGTATCTATTGAGATTACTTAAATTAGCTTGTTCCAGGTATGTTAATTTTCTTCTGGAAACAAGTGTTTTATTACCCTTGCTGTGATATTTTGCTATAATAGGTCTTTTCATTGATACAAATAAAAAGCAGGATTTTTCTGTAAAGCTGGTTTGAGGATATCTGACAATTCAAGCTCTTGCGGAAGAGTGGTGGTAATGGGTTGTGGTTATTTCTTTTATTTTCCGATGATTATACTAATCTGTTGTTCATAGCAGCTATGTTGAGTCAATCAATTTGCTTTCTATCTTGGATGACTATATATGCCTCTCAGTAGGTAATACGATAGTTAAATAGCACCCACTGGTCATCTGATAATAGAGATGTGAATCCATAGCACGCTGTAATATGTATATTACCATAGTCTCACTCATAGAATCACACCACTGTTTGAAATTTGATCCAACTGTTCTTTCCGTAACAATATATAATTAAGAAATTAGAACTTTCCTTCTATAATCCAACCTTGATCCAACTCTTGCATCCTCATTCCTCCACACCGTGTTATGTAAACAAGTATCTATTATGTGAATCTTGAGAATTGCAACTCTTTATAAATCACAAATGTTGATCAAGTATCGTCCATTCGATGCGTTCTGGATATTTTCCAGCATTTAGTGGTACAAATTCTTCTAGCACTAACATTTTAAATCGATCTTTAGCGCTTTGCTTAAATCTTACATAAGTGTGGAGTAAGAAAGACCAAACCCATGTTAAGGTTTAGTGGTACAAATTCTTCTAGCACTAACATTTTAAAATTCTTCTAGCACTAACATTTTAAATCGATCTTTAGCGCTTTGCTTAAATCTTACATAAGTGTGGAGTAAGAAAGACCAAACCCATGTTAAGGTGAAACCGTGAAACGATGGAAGCTTACCTTTTTTCCTCTCTCACATGCACACCACTTCTGTTCCAAATGTAATAAAAATACTAAGTTTTTGTACGAACCTCATATCACGTGCAGTATCTACCAACATTTTTTTTTTTTTTTTTTTTTCTAATTTCTGTTGCTCAGGACTGTTGGACAAATACCGCCACATGTTTCACATGTATGGGCATCAGTAGAGGTTAAATGGGTCCGGTATGTGGCTGGAAAGTGTTTTTATATTGTAAATATTAGTGTTACCCATAAGTTATCTTTATCCGTAAAAGCTTACAGGTAACGGAATAATTATCGAATAAATGAATAACTTACATATTCTAATCCAAAAATATAGAAATAGATAAATATATTATGTTAAACACACGTGATATATAATATCGTAAAAGATAAAAAGGTTATACTATACTAGTGATCTCATTTTTTGAAAAAAGAAATGTATTACCTTTTAAATAAAAGAGAAAATTTCAGGTATATTTTTTACAAAGTTCGAAATACATATCTCACCCTAAAAAAATCATAATTATATTTACCCTTCTAAAATTCAAAAATCACAAATTTTAAATTTATTCAATATATTGCCTTTTTTTTTATTAAAACTCATTAAAAAAATAAAATATTTTAAAATTAGTTTAAATCCGAACCACAAATCTTTCATTAACCCACTGGGCCTTCATTCGTCGTCACTCCATCTTGATATAGGCTTCTTCCCTGTCATGTGAAGTATGTGCACCTGGGCCGGTATAACACCACCATCTGCAATTGGTATGGTCTTCATGCACTATTAGCAATGTATGATCGTGAGTTCCTGACCAGCATATGTATCCATAAATTTAGATGAGCTGACAACAAAATTTCGTTAGAAATGTTATCGATAAAAATGTTCTTTTCCGTCCTAGTTTCATTTTCATCTACAATTATAAATTAAATAATGGAACGGTCCTTCCACTCTCCGACAATGACATATTTTTCGAATCCATACAGTTTCACTGGCTCAAGTACCTGACTGACTACAATATAACGTGGCAAATTTTCAGCCGAGCGATAGAAATTCTAAAAAACGGTTAGGATTTAGTAATTGTACGCACAGTACAGGTTGATCCAAATTCATACTTTTATTCCATCTTTTTTCTTCTCAGTCCAATGCTCCAGCCTCTCGCCTCATATATCTTTTAACATCTTATTCATTTACCGTTGTTATTCTTCGCTTTATTTCAGTTCAACCTAACTTGCTTTTAGAAAGACTGTTATCCTGATAATATGTTAGATGGGAACTGTTTGGAGTCCGAGCAATATTTAATAGGAAATTAGCAAATTAGACCAATTTCCTTGTTTCACCGAGCTGTGGGTAAAGACATTAACAGAGTATTTTTTGCTTCATGCAGCGTACGGATAATAGAGCCAAACAGTAGGGTCTGTATATGTGAGGCCAAACAGTAGTGTCTGTATATGTGATTTATCCGCTGCATAAAGCAAAAACTAGTCTGTCATATATTCCGACATTTTTAAAAATACCCAAAGTTAATTAAAGATTAATAAAAATGCCCAGACCACTCAAGTTTTATTAAAAATGTCCAGACCGGCCATTTAATGGCCGGTCCCCAGATTTTTTTTTTTTTTATTAAGCCACAAGAGCCTATAAATTATACTAGAATGGACTACAAGCTAAAAAAAAAACATAATTAGTTCTACTTTTTAAAACGAGCCTTGAAAGTACATGAAACAAAGTCATCATCGGATTCTGCCGGATTTGGACCAGTCACATCAGACGGAGTGGCAACTTTACCAGCATAAGTACACGGAACGAAGTCATTGTCCGATGCTGGAGGCTCTGGATCAACCTTTTTCTTTTTTTGACAGGCAGCCGTAGGAGTTTTCCACAAAGTCATCGTCCGAAATTTCATAACTAAGATATTCTAGCTTTATAAACCAGCATCTTGGACATCCTGGACACTTGTATTTTTTTCTCTCATTTTTATGTCGATCACTAGTTGACTCTACCTCAGTTTTTACCTTGATATCTTTCTCTTTACCTCGATTACTTGATCCTCTTCTCGCCAGACCACGATTGGACGACCCACCTCGCTCTCTACTGTTCATACCTTTGGCCCCTTCAAATATCGCCCTTTCGCCAATAAAATCGCATTCTCTTTCTCTTTGTCCCTTTGTCCCTTTGTCCCTTCCTCTTGACTGATTTGAGGTAATTGTGAGGGGAAGAGAGAGAAAGATGGGTATTTATAAGGTCTAAATCAGGGGACCTGCCATTTAATGGCCGGTTTCCCTTTTAAATAGGAACTGTCCATTGAATGACCGGTTTGGGTATTATGGGTTCGCCAACTTTTTTTTACTTTAGTCCAATCAAAACAAAAGGATAAAATGAAAACACTAAAAAAAGATACTTTATAAGCATGGTCTGCAAGAGGTCTCATAAAAAATCAAAATGTCTAGGGCTAAGTCTATGGTCTTTTTTGCTAGTGACTAAGTCAATGGTCTTTTTTTTACATTAGTATTTGCATAAGTATTTTCGGTTTAGTTTTTATGTTTTAGTATAATTTAGCGTACTTAGTATTTTCTGTTTGTGTTATGTTTTAGTATATTTTAGCGTACTTAGTATTTTGCGTAAGTATTTCGGTTTAGTATATTTTAACGTACTTATTATTTTGCGTAAGTTAGAACAACGAAACATAGAACAATAAAATAATAAAGCATGAAACATAGAACAATAAAATAATAAAACACCAAACATAAAACAGTAAAACAACAAAACCATAAAACAATAAAAAAATCAACGCCGCTGGAACGGAGAAGGGGGTGCCACTGATAGCCACCGATGGGGATGCCACTGATAGCCAAACCACAGAGAGAACTCACATCCTGGAGAGTCACTGTCATCTCTCCGAGCGGCATGTGGAACGTGTGCGTCTCAGGATGTCATCTCTCAACCAATCCTGCGATGAGAGACGCGTTGATGATGCCACTCCCAGTCCGCAAGATGTCAACCATTTGGTAGAGGCCCAGATTGACGAGGTACCGGTCCATCGACGAGTAGTACTGCAAGTGAACGCACTGTAGCTTCACATCTAAAAGAAACTTGTCCTACATTGACAAATTTAATCCACATGGTGTTAACACATCAACATTTAAACTCAAGGAAATTTGAAAAAGAGAAAAAAAAAACATACCTCACGAGAAGCCAGTGACACTCGGTGATCGCGGTGGGGCATCCACAGAAGAGGACTGAAATGCTCTGTGCTGCTAGTCACAATCGGCTCGTCAACTATAGGTGATAGTGGACAAAGCCTAGGCCGTCCAATAACCATCCTAATTTCAGTAATAAAATTATGTTAACCGACGCTAAGTAAACCGTAATTCCTAATTTCAATAAGTAATGCAAAAAAACAACTAAAATAGACTTAATTACGCTAAAAACGGCTAAAATATGCTTAATTACGCTAAAATATGCCAAAATAGGCTTAATTACGCTAAAATATGCCAAAATAGGCTTAATTACGCTAAAACAACTAAAATAGGCTTAATAACGGTAAAAACAGCTAAAATAGGCTTAATTACGCTAAAAACGGATAAAATAGGCTTAAGATGGTAAAAATATGCCAAAATGTGCTTAATTATGGTAAATAGGCTTAATTACGCAAAACTAGACTTAATTACGCTAAAATATACTAAATATGCCAACATAGGCTTAATTATCCTAATTATGCTAAATTGCCAAAAATTTGGCTGAATTGTCCTAATTATGGTAATACATCCTAAAATACGCTGAAATATGGTCACCAATGCTAATTATACTAAATTACAATAAATTGCCCTAAATCATAAACTGTAAACCCTAAATTTGGCTAATTACTCTAATTACTCTCTAATTACAACTAATTATTCTAATTTTGGTAATTACTAACAAATCCTAACATTATACAACCATTTTGCACTAAAAAATAATTTCTAATAAATTAGAGGAACTTACTTGCAAATCTGAGAAGAGAAGGAGAAATCTAGGAGAAATGGCTCAACCGAGGAGAGATAGTGTAAAATTTGAGAAAATGAATTGTGAGAAAATCAGATTGGTGTGCCTACATATATATAACAGGAGGACCGGCCATTTAATGGCCAGTTTTCCTTTTAAATTAGAACCAGCCATTAAATGACCGGTTTGAACATTTTTAATAAAACTTGAGCGGTCTTGGCATTTTTATTAATCTTTAATTAACTTTGGATATTTTTAAAAATGTCGGCATATATTTACCCGCTGTCTAAACGGGCCGGGCTTTTTCATACATTGATTGACACGATCAAATTAGAGCCCAGATTGGGAAGCGCCTATAAATCGACGTCACAATGAAAAAATCGGGATCTGAATAGAGTTTGATTGATTCTCCCTTCTCCCTCTTACGACTTCCGATCCGATCCAATCAGGCGACGATCACCGTCCCATCTGCTCCGGCGAAGATGTCTTCTACTTTCAGCGGTGATGAGACTGCGCCTTTCTTCGGCTTCCTTGGAGCCGCTGCCGCGCTCGTCTTCTCATGTGAGTTTGCTAGCTTACCTTGTCTTTCGCAATCAAATCTGCAATAAGGCGATTGTTCCGATTTTTATGAGGTTGTTTCTGTTTCTGATTCGAGCAGACAATGACTATTTTCAGGGATTGATCCTTGATTGTGATTCTAGTCTGACTTTTCATACCTCCTAGATTTAATTCAGAAATCTATGGATTTGGGATTTATTGACGGTTTACATTAAGATCATTATATATATTTAAAATTATAGGTGCTATTTTATTTTTTTTATAACTCACTCATAGTTTAATCTTAATGTTGGAATTGATCTGGGAACTATGTCTAGGACAAGCATTTTTCCAGTATTCCAGCAAAATAGGACTAGCTAACTTTAAATTTTGTTATTGTTGAAATTGAATGTATATTTTTATTGATACTTTGAAAATTCTGACAGGGAAAAGGATAGCAATCTTATATTTTTTAAATTGAATAATGGCTTGTTTTGTTATATCCTACACTCTCAAATCTAATTGTAAGAAACCATTCATAGGTTGCTTAATAGCACAATATTTAGAAGTAGCACATGCAAATATTTAACTGCAGAAAATATTACCTGAATATTCTAATAATTACAATAATTGCTGCTTTACTTTGTGGGAATCCTGAGTAAGACCAGATGTCGTATCTAACACTTGAAAAAAGAGTGATTCATTGAATCAAGTTTTACTGTACCTCATATTGGTACTGTACCACCAGATTTTCAAAGGCATACCAGACCTCTTGTGCACAGCAGGTTACAACTTCAAGTTTGAGCTTATTTTGTTTTTGTTCTTATGTAGAATGTTTCTAATAGCATCCATGCGACACTTGTGAAATCTGTTAATTGGCTCTTTCTTTCTGATTTACTTCTTTATATTGTTTCTTGGAGCCCCACAGTTTTGCTACTCATCTTGTAGTAGCAAGTTTTTGTTATGAGTTCCAAGCCTCCAAATTTAATTCATCTTAATTTTTTATTACTCTTCCTCTTATTTCCCTTTGCTCGTCTTTTAAATTAAGTAACATTAACTTGATAACCTGTTAGTCACTCCACATATATATATTTTTTCTTAAATGTAGGCATGGGAGCCGCCTATGGGACAGCAAAGAGTGGTGTGGGAGTGGCGTCGATGGGAGTGATGAGACCTGAGCTGGTGATGAAGTCAATTGTGCCGGTGGTCATGGCTGGTGTCCTCGGCATTTACGGCCTCATTATTGCTGTTATCATCAGTACCGGCATCAACCCCAAGGCCAAATCTTACTACCTCTTTGATGGCTATGCTCACCTCTCCTCTGGCCTTGCTTGTGGTCTTGCTGGCCTCTCGGCTGGCATGGCCATCGGCATTGTTGGTGACGCTGGTGTCAGGTACTACTGATATTCTTCTAGTTGATTGAGTTCCGATATATATATATATATATAGAGGTTGGCTAATATCAAAACGTTTGTTCCGAAGCTGTGGTGCAACCACTTGGTTTTTCGACTTTCAAAGTCCAAACAGTCGATCCAAACCGTTAGATGTGATCTCTATAGTAAAAAGATTCCAAAAAATACAAAATTTAGTCTCCAAGCACATTTTATTATAGATTGAATGTTGAACGGTTTGGATCGACCATTTGGACTTTAAAAATGTAAAAACCGAAACGTTTGTTCTCTGTTTAATATAGATTGAACGTTTGATATATATATATTAATTTTGTTGACTTGTTTTCTGTGAGACATGTTTTCTAGTTTCCTTGTTCTTTGTTAAACATATTATATTTTTGTTGAATGGATGTGGATATGGATACGAGTTTTATTGTATCTGATAGATACAGTAACTTGGCATTTTTCAAATACCTAATACAATACGGCTGTATTTTCTTCATGTTATATTATTATTTTTCTCTCTATATATATTAAATGTCATTATTTCAGAAATAATGTTAAAATCTTTTATAGCATTTGTTAGCAATCAACTATGCATGTATGTATATGACCCACATCTCAATTGAGCTACACTTTGACCTAACTACACTAAAAAATTATACTCCCACTGAGTGTTCGCACAAGCATCTTTAACAGCGGCAGAGGATGGGATGTGCAACATATTTTCATTAAAATGGTGCAGGCTGCACAAGTTCTGAGATACATTTCATTTTAGAAAATGAGCATTGGGATATAGTGCAGGTTGCTAGGACATAAAGAAATAATTACTTAGAAATTTAGTGAGAGAGGGACGCTCCATACAGAGATTAGTGTGACATGACTCACTATTTTTTATTCAACAAGGAAAAGATGATACAGAGACGACAAAGAAAGACTAGAAATATGGTTTTTCTTTTCTTTTCCTCAAATGTCTGGGTTTCGAAAACTGAGCTGCTAATGTTAAGATGTGTCGAGTCTCGCCTAGTTCCTATCTTTCGTCATATCCTACTATAAATATTTTCCAATATCCTTGCCTCGAAGATGGTGTATCCAGACATATCTTCGTACTGAGCTATGTGATATGTATGAGTGAGCCAAGGTAATTAAAATAATCAGATTCACTAGCTATGTGATACGCACTGAGCACATATTGGATGCATATACATATCCAAGTTGTATCCTATGCAGATACAGTAATAAATATGATATTGGGGTATAGCATAGGGTTACAATCTAGATGAAGATTTTCATTCTCTTTGTTTCTTCAGTATGGTACCGGGCTGCTATTGA
The DNA here is from genome assembly GCA_025461125.1 of Carex kokanica. Taxonomy (NCBI): domain Eukaryota; kingdom Viridiplantae; phylum Streptophyta; class Magnoliopsida; order Poales; family Cyperaceae; genus Carex; species Carex kokanica. Next base: position 1,837,479 of record JAJGRX010000856.1, on the reverse strand, counting down.
TAGTACTTTAAAGCGGTACTGTTCCAGATAAAAATTTGCCTAGGTATAATTTAGAGAGTGAGGAGGCTATGGTAATATGCATATTACGGATTGACCCGTGCTATGGATCCTTCAAACAGTTGATTCAAACCGTTAAACATAATCTTCATATCAAAATATACTTGTAGAGCAAATTTTATATTTTTGTGAATTTCTTTACTATTTTTTAGATAGGTAAAAAGTCGCTGCTTTTGGATGGTCTAGAATTTTCAAATCAAGTGATTTTCTACCTATCTAAAAAAATAGTAAAAAGTTTCTAAAAAATATATAATTTGGTTTACAAGTACATTTCCATATGTAGATCATGTTGAATGGTTCAGATCGACTGTTTGAACTTTAAAAATGAAGATATGAGCCCATAGCGCGGGCCGTTGTGTAATTACCATAGCCTCACTCATAATTTAGAAATAGAAAAGATTCTGGTGTATCTGTCCCAATACTAAAAAGATCATTTTTGTTTCATCTTTGAAATAGAGCTGCATTGCTCATATATCCCATCCTGTACTATACATATGATTCTCGCGCTCTCTCTCAATCTCTCTCTCTCTCTATTTGCTTCTTATCATCTTATGTATTAAACTACCTAAACACATGTATTAATATTGTCTGGTGCTCATTTTTACAGGGCCAACGCACAGCAGCCTAAGCTTTTTGTTGGAATGATTCTTATCCTCATCTTTGCAGAGGCACTTGCACTCTACGGGCTCATTGTCGGTATTATTCTCTCTTCTCGTGCCGGCCAGTCAAGAGCTGACTAGTTCAGTTTGAGATGATTCAAGGATACAGTTGTTAAAATACCATTCTATGCTCTGCTTAAATTCTTGAGGTGGCCGATTTTCAAGTTTCTACTAGTTGTACTTTTGTACTGTTTGTTTTGTACTTATCTACATGTTGGTTGTGTCTGTACTTCTGGTAGGAGGTCTATTTTTGCTCAATAAAGGTATATAAGATGGCACTTTTGAGATGTATCTATTGAGATTACTTAAATTAGCTTGTTCCAGGTATGTTAATTTTCTTCTGGAAACAAGTGTTTTATTACCCTTGCTGTGATATTTTGTTATAATAGGTCTTTTCATTGATACAATAAAAAGCAGGATTTTTCTGTAAAGCTGGTTTGAGGATATCTGACAATTCAAGCTCTTGCGGAAGAGTGGTGGTAATGGGTTGTGGTTATTTCTTTTATTTTCCGATGATTATATTAATCTGTTGTTCATAGCAGCCATGTTGAGTCAATCAATTTGCTTTCTATCTTGGATGACTATATATGCCTCTCAGTAGGTAATACGATAGTTAAATAGCACCCACTGGTCATCTGATAATAGAGATATGAATCCATAGCACGCTGTAATATGTATATTACCATAGTCTCGCTCATAGAATCACACCACTGTTTGAAATTTGATCCAACTGTTCTTTCCGTAACAATATATAATTAAGAAATTAGAACTTTCCTTCTATAATCCAACCTTGATCCAACTCTTGCATCCTCATTCCTCCACACCGTGCTATGTAAACAAGTATCTATTATGTGAATCTTGAGAATTGCAACTCTTTATAAATCACAAATGTTGATCAAGTATCGTCCATTCGATGCGTTCTGGATATTTTCCAGCATTTAGTGGTACAAATTCTTCTAGCACTACCATTTTAAATCGATCTTTAGCGCTTTGCTTAAATCTTACATAAGTGTGGAGTAAGAAAGACCAAACCCATGTTAAGGTGAAACCGTGAAACGATGGAAGCTTACCTTTTTTTCTCTCTCACATGCACACTTCTGTTCCAAATGTAATAAAAATACTAAGTTTTTGTACGAACCTCATATCACGTGCTGTATCTACCAACATTTTTTTTTTCTAATTTCTGTTGCTCAGGGCTGTTGGACAATTATCGCCACATGTTTCACATGTATGGGCATCAGTAGAGGTTAAATGGGTCCGGTATGTGGCTGGAAAGTGTTTTTTTATATTGGAAATATTAGTGTTATCCATAAGTTATCTTTATCCGTAAAAGTTTACAGGTAACGGAATAATTATCGAATAAATGAATAACTTACATATTCTAATCCAAAAATATAGAAATAGATAAATATATTAGAGTAGAACTAGGGTGCTCCTAAGCTCACCAAGCCCTTCCGTGAGCGCGACTCTAAAATCTATCGAATTGACTTCAAACGACATTTCCAAACCGTTAGATGTTCAATCTATATTAAAATGTGCTTGGAGACCAAATTTTACATTTTTTGGAATTTTTTTACTATTTATTAAGACGGTTTGAAAATCGCTGTTTTCCAATGGTGCAGAATTTTAATAAAAACAGCGATTTTCAAACCATCTTAATAAATAGTAAAAAAATTTCAAAAAATGTAAAATTTGGTCTCCAAGCACATTTTAATATAGATTGAACATCTAACGGTTTGAAAATGTCGTTTGAAATCAATTCGATAGGTTTTAGAGTCGCGCTCACGAAGGGCTTGGTGAGCTTAGGAGCACCCTAGTTCTACTCAAATATATTATGTTAAACACACGTGATATATAATATCGTAAAAGATAAAAAAGTTATAATATACTAGTGATCTCATTTTTTGAAAAAAGAAATGTATTACCTTTTAAATAAAAGAGAAAATTTCAGGTATATTTTTTACAAAGTTCGAAATTACATATCTCACCCTAAAAAATTCATAATATTATATTTACCCTTCTAAAATTCAAAAATCACAAATTTATTCAATATATTGCCTTTTTTTATTAAAACTCATTTAAAAAAATTAAAATATTTTAAAATTAGTTTAAATCCGAACCACAAATCTTTCATTAACCCACTGGGCCTTCATTCATCGTCACTCCATCTTCATATAGGCTTCTTCCCTGTCATGTGAAGTATGTACACCTGGGCCGGTATAACACCCACCATCTGCAATTGGTATGGTCTTCATGCACTATTAGCAATGTATGATCGTGAGTTCCTGACCAGCTTGTTATCCATATCTCCTTCAGGCAATACTCAGTTGATTTGTCACGAGAAATCACTTTCTGGTTCTATACGGATCGGGGGCCATCTATACGAGTTGTATAAATGGAGGAAGCACAAATTGCAGCTGAGATTGTAGCTCATTGTTCTTCTTTCTTATCCAATAATTAGCTGTTGAGATTATTAATGCTCTTAAATCTGTACGACGTTAGAAATTATAATTAAAATATGTTATTGGATCCTTTAATAATTACATTGTCGTTCTTAATATTTATGAAGATACGATTAACATCGAGCTGCTTATGATGTCTTGTTATATAGCACTCTGTATCTGACTTTTAATTCAACTTTTAGTTGGCACATTAGTTGATATTTTTAATAGTGATTAACGCTGTGTTACATTCCGATTGAAACTTTGTTCAGATAGTGCACACAACAAGCCCCAAGGTAAGTTTTTCATGATGCATCTCCAGAAACAGTAGAAGTACAGTAATTAGGAGGACGAAATTGAAAAGAAAGGAAAAACAAAGATTACGACTATTAATTATGTAAGAAAGATCTAGACCAGGGTAGAGTTTGAACCATTGTTTACAGTTCATACAGCTTAAATATCTGAATTGCCAATGGTAACTTTCTACATGAAGAGTTAAACTTAGTGGAGAAAATTAGTCACGTTGTTACTAGTTTCGTCACGGTATGTCACGTATGTCGGTCAAATCACGTGGCACGCGTGGTACGTGACGTGTTCATTCGCATGACACATCTCCTTTTGATCGAAGTTGACACATCACGCAAGCTGATCTGATCACGTTACACACATGATACGTAAGTGACCAATTTTTCCAACATTGTTTCTTTATTTTAATTTATTTTGCAATATGTTCTTAACTTTTAGTATTATTGTACTAACTTAAAATCTGCAAACAAAACAATTAAACATGACCAGTTAGAAACGCACATGATGTGACTATTCACCTGACGTAATTGTTCTCCACTATTTTAATCATGTCCCGTCATGTGAAAAAAAAAAATCGATCACATTCCATAATGTGACATAATAAAATCACAACATGTTAGTCATATCCCGTAATTTTTTTTCATTCACTTAGTTAAAACTAATAGCCGTGAACCTTGGCTTTAATTCTGGCGACATCATTACTCATCTCTCAATGGATGTCATACGAGAGATGCATATTTATTAAACCAATTAGGAACGCGCCATACTTAGGATATGGAGGGAAGCATCTCCATGAAGCAAGCATATATTTATGGTGAGATTTATACATGCTTGTTTGTGCCTTCAATTTATACCAAACAACTCATGTGTATTTATTACAGCTTCCCTTTTCCACATCAGGCTGCAGTTATAATCCACGAGGAACAGTGGCAGCCAGCTCCCTTTATATCTACATTCTCTTGCGTATTATTCCTTAAATGTTAGGTTTTACATGATTTGGTAGTAAGATGTAAAAATTCACTGCTGTAAATGGTGAAGTTATGGAGATTTTTTGTTGGTTTGTGACTGTGTCACATGAGAACAGCTCCAACTTGTGAAGCATTTGCTGGGCAGCAGTAATATGGCCCATTAGTGTCCCTTAAATCCAGCAATGACATGTCACATTATGTTTTTTTTTTCCAACTTAAATTGTTTCCATATTTTTAAATTTTTTTTTTACTAAAGAAAAATCATATATGATTAATGCTTTGATCTGGGGCTCCCCTGTGAACTAAAATTTATGAAGTATACACTCTGATCAGATGAGCTACCAACCGTTTGGTACGTACTTCTGTTAGAATATATTCATTATGTGACCTCAATAAACAAATCAAAAATATTTTTTATATATTTCATAAATCTTGATCAAATATAAGTATGCTAGCACAATTTTATTAGAAGTAAAGAGAATACATGCATAATGAAAATAAAAGTTCCTCCTAAATACCTATATAACACAAGGAGGGATCCATTTACACTTTTTTTGTGACACCGGATTATACTCTACATTTTCAAAGTCTAAACAGTCGATCCAAACCGTTCAACATGATGGATATATTAAAATGTGCTTGCAGATCAAATTTTATATTTTTTTGAATTTTTTTACTATTTATTAAGATGGATACAAAAATTCAATGGTCTGAAAACAGCGATTTATAAAATACTTAATAAAAAGTAAAAAAATGTAAAATTTGATCTGCAAGCACATTTTAATATATCCATCATGTTGAACGGTTTGGATCGACTGTTTGGACTTTGAAAACTTGAAAAATATAGGATGTAATCCGGTGTCACCAAAAAAGAATGTAAGTGGATCCTTCCTCATATAACATATTAGATTAGGAGTGAGGCTATGGTGCTATGCATAGCACCAATGGCTAGTGTACTACGGCTCAATATGGTACTTTTTAAAATCCTAACGGTCGATCCGACCGTTCAATGTGATATCCATATGAATATGTACTTGCAAACTAAATTTTATATTTTTTCGATTTTTTTACTATTTTTTTAGATAGGTAGAAAAATCAGTGTTTTTTGAAAATTCTGGACCATCAAAATTCTACCTATCTGAAAAAATAGTAAAAAAATTCGAAAAAATATAAAATTTAGTTTGCAAGTACATATTCATATGGTTATCACATTGAACGGTCGGATCGACCGTTAGGATTTTAAAAAGTACCATATTGAGCCGTAGTACACTAGCCATCCGTGCTATGCATAGCACCATAGCCTCACTCTTAGATTAGTAAGGGAAAAATGGAACTAAAATTAAAGGCCAATTTAAATGTAAATCTGACCCTGATTCAACTGTTTGGTACCATTGATTTTCCACTCCTAAGCTCATTCCACAATAGATCTCTTAGGATCAATTTAATATTTGAGGTAAACTTATTAGTATAATTGGTGAAAGAGAAAGCATCTTTTTTTTTTTTTTTTGTAAAAAATCTCTTACTCTCTTACATTCAAAAGACACCTGACATTTTATATAGATCCACAAAAACTTTCTGCACACTTTTCTCTCGCCAAAAAGCAAACCCTCTCATTAATCTTCTTTTTCTAAATACGAATTTTCATTTTTCATGGCAGCCTAGAAGAGTACAATATCACTTCTAGACTTCTTAACGGTTATTTCTAATATGCTACTAAATTAAGTTTACTATTTCCAACAAGATTTCAGCAGCCTTACCTTCAAATTGTAGTATCTGGTTGGGGAGGAATTGGCTTGATAAATGCCTATACTACAAATGTCATACTGTAGATTAGATCTAAGGGAAAAAAAATGATATTTTTATTGCAAGTGGCACTATGAAAGATGATACTCCATGTACAAGGAGACCTTTTTACTGCAGATGGTTTTACCAGAGAAACATTTTGCCTTGTCTTTCTCAGAATCAAACAAGCAGGAGAAAATAATAAAAGATGACAACCTGTAAACCCAGATATAACAGTACTCGTGTCGCCATTTTTTTAATAAATTAAGATGCACATAAGTTCACATTTTGCAGCAACAACATCAATCATTTAGCTTTTGATAAACAAGACATCTGTTTAATTTAGAAGAAATGTGAATCAGATACAACTAAAGTAACTGGTACCACAACAGTACGGATCAGTATTGACTGATATTCAAGCGGCATCTCCCTTTGAACAAAAGTTTTTTTTTTTTTAAAGATTTTTTTTTGGGATAGACTACCTGGGTCTGTATTATGTAGAACAACAAATACACAACTCTAAACCCGGATTTTAAACATTCCTGATCAGTACCAAACTCAGCATGTACCAGTTCAGATGCAACTTAGACCTGGTACTGTCCCTTTTATCTGATGTTCTAAAAAAGACCCCTAAAAACCTTAAAAACCAAAATCTAGACTCCTTTAATATATTAAATTGTTTCAGCGGAAAAGAAACATCAGCCTCCAAATGAGGAAACAAATCTGCTGTTATTCCTTGGGAATAACAGGAACCTGTTATTTCGATCTCAACCGTTTGTCTTCGTTGAAATTCTTGCATGAAAAACTTCGTTGAGATTAGTGCATGGAAAAGTTTAAACGGTATTGGAATAACAGCAGATTTATTTCCTCCAAATGAAACTTGAGCAGCTTCATACTGTGACCAAAATGCCCCTTCGGATCCAGTGAAGTAACCCAATCTTTGGATTTTGGATCGGGACCGTCCGAATTGAATCTGAGAAAATCCATCCGCGAAGTGAGCGCACACATCCCAACAACGAATTCGAGTCCCGAGACGATCTCAAGCGACGAATTCCAATCGGACGGTCTCGATCCAAAACCCAAAGATTGGGTTACTTTAGGGGATCCGGACCCAATAACTTATTTTACTTCAGTGTTTCAGGGGCAGGGCATCCAATCTGACATGGTAATTTTTTTCTGCCCAGTATATCACTAAAACAATAACATGATTAGTGAGATTTCTGAAGTAATATAATTAATAAGGTCTACTGAAATAAATATTGTTTCTAGCAATCCAGATTGCCTATAAGAGAAGCACAACATACTCTCCCACCTCCAACAAAGTGGTCCTCTTGTTTACACTATATGGTACTTATGATGCACTAACTAAATCCAAATTTATTGGTTATTACCCCTTAATTGTGTTCTCAATGATTTTTCATCCTACCCACCACCAGCCATGATACTTGCAACTGTATATTAGATTTTAGTACCAAATAATTTGCGTAGTTAAAAATAAAACACGATCATTTATCCATTGACCTTTACAGATATCTGTCAAGAAAAGGAAATTTTGACTGAAGTTGATTGTGTCGATGATCGTCTGATTTTTGGAAGCTTGGCATTGGATTATTTATATCTTGGAGCCATGTTATGTTAACTCCAAATCAGACGGAACAAAATCATAACCATGACAAAAACCTTGTTCCTGTATATAATTTTTTTATGCATCTGACAAGAGCAATAAACTTTGTCTTTGATCAAACGGTCACCTGCGTGCCCTTGCTTCTATTGGCAATCTCAAAGGCAAACAAATCCTGTGAACAGAACAATACAAAACATATATTTATAAGCCTAATAATAGAGGGGCTCCCAAACAAATAAAAAATGGTCCAACTTTCACTTCATTTAAATCATTGGCATTGCTCGCCCCTTTCCAATCAAATACAGAGTTAGACACAAATGTAAAAAATGAAATCCTTCTTCCATAATAACAACAAGATTAGTAGCCGTTAAGATGGGATCCGTCGGAGATAAGCTCCACGTGGCAAAATGACTGCACCAGGACCACCTCCTGACCTCCACGGCTCCACTTGCCAAAAAAGATAATTAAAGCCTTTTTTATCGCGCAGAGTAACTCAGAACAACCCCACCCCGTCCGGTATACCCGCGTAAAAAGACAGCCACCTTTGATTCTTTGCAACGGCTACTTTTAGCGGGAAAAGATCGAACTTTCGTGGGACCCAAAGTAGTCAATTTGACCACGCACAATGTCCCCGTTTTTCAGGCTGTGGGCCCAGCGCCTCCATCAAGGCGTCAACTAATTGTGCATTTGTGCGTTTCTCTTTCCAGAACGAGAGTTCATTTCTCAAGAACAAGGGGTTTGGTAAAGGAAAAGGAACTGAATAAATTGAAAATTAGTAAAAAATCTAGCTTTCCAACTGAAAGAATTTTTCTGAGAAATTAACAACAATAGTCACTAGTCAGGCTTCTGAAACTTATTATCAAGCGGGTGAATGGTGAGAGGTGGGGTCAGCAGAGGAAGGTATATCCGGCCCCACGCGGCAGCCTTCCAGCATGAACACAACATCTGTCATGGCCGGCCGATCTAGCGGATCAGGTGCCGTGCACAACAAACCCACTTTCACACCAAGCAGGAATTCCTCCCACTCGGGAGATTCTGGGTCCAGCTCGAGCAAACCCGGCTCCAGTAGTTCAGAAACTTGCCCTCTCTGCAACTGCCGCTTGACCCACTTCACTATATCCTCCTCTTCACCTTCGAACATACCGGGTCGCCGACCAGTTAACAGCTCCAATAGCACAATTCCAAAACTGTACACATCACCTTCCTTAGTGGCTTGTCCTGCCACTGCTGCATCTGGAGCAACATATCCCAATGACCCGACAGGTGTTGATGATGTGGATGCTGCCGCAGCTGCCGCAGCAGCCCCAGCAGTAACTACCATCGGCTCGAGGCCAAAGTCTGACAAGTGGGGCTCAAAATCTGCATCAAACAAAATATTTGGAGGCTTGACATCCCCATGAATTACCCCCGACTGATGCAAAAAGGCAAGACCCCGGGCCACACCAAGGGCAATCAGGTGGCGCATTGGCCAATTGAGGATATGGCCATCCTGGTGTGATGCTTCCTGGAGCAGGGTAGCAAGGTTGCCATTTGGCATGTAGTCATATACCAGCAATCTGACATCTGGAGGGGGGCCTGCATAGTATCCACGGAGCACAGTCAGGTTACGGTGCTTCACTTTCCCTAGCGACTCAGCTTCTTTTCTAAATGCCCCCTCTTCAATCACAACAGCACCATCCGCTGAGGTGGAAGGAAGCCTAAGAATGGATAGAACAGTTCCGTCAGAGTAGCATGCTTTGAAAACCAGCCCGTGCCGGCCCCTGCTCTGCACATTTTCCTCATCAAACTGCCGTGTCGCCTCTTGCGTATCAGCATAGGTTATCCGGTTGTTAAACATACACAGCTTAGGTGGCAACACACCAGCTTCCGTGCCAGTGCTGGACCCGCTACCCCTTCCCGGGCTCCGCCGCTTCTTCACCCCATTGCGGTTGTCCAGGAACCGCCGCCTCCATTTTAGTAGTGTAAACGCACAGCAGCAACATAGAGAAAGTATAAGGAGTAATGCAGCTGCTGCCACACCAATAAAAAGAACTAAACGCAATATTTTCTTTCTTCTATGCCGCTTCTTAGAGTCACCACACTCGGTCTTGAGTGGTGAGCCACAGAGGTTTGGGTTTCCCGTAAAATCTGATGGAGCCCCGAACCGGGACCCGACTATTGCTGGAATTTCACCGCTAAGTTCATTGTTTGACACATTAAAATAGGTTAAGCCTGGGATTTGAGCTAGTGCAGATGGAATGGAACCTGTCAGGTTGTTTGAGGCGAGGTCAAGGGTTTGCAATTTTGACAGATTAGAGAGAGATGATGGTATTTCTCCTGTTATATGGTTGCCATCAAGTTTAAGCACAACGAGTGATGAGCAATTGGAGATTTCCGGTGGTATTTCACCTGAAAAGGCATTTTTCCCCAGGTCAAGCACCTCTAAATCGGCAAGGTGAGAGAGGTCTGATGGGATGGAGCCTGATAGCATATTTTCTCTTAACTCAAGTACAGTAAGGTTGGAGCAATTGGCCAGCTCTGGTGGGATTTCACCGGCAATACGGTTATGGGAAAGAGAGAGAACTGAAAGAAACTCAAGGTAGCCATATGTCACTGGAACTGAGCCCGAGAAGGAATTTGCTGTTAGGTTGAGCTGCCGCAAGCTCCAGAGGCTACTAAATCCCTCTGGCAAGTCACCGGAAAATGAGTTACCGGCAAGTGACACGTATTGTAGGTTCGGCAAGCCGAAAATCTCTGCAGGAAGGTTTCCAGATAGATTTTTCTGGTTCGCAAGATCCAGTGCCCGCAAGTTTATGAGAGAACCAATTGATGCTGTAATTTGGCCAGAGAAGCTGTTACTGCTCAAATTCAAAGTTTGTAAAGCCGAAAGGTTTCCAATGTTAGAGGGTATGCTACCATTAAGTTTGTTACCACTGACATCTAAAAATGTCAGGTTACCAAGCCGGGACAAATTGTCAGGTAAAAAACCGGTAAGGCGGTTGTGACCAAGCGACAGAGTCTCCAGCTTGGAGAGATTGCCTAAGCTAGCTGGAATATTCCCCGACAAATCATTCTCCCTTAGATATATATTTCTGAGAGAATTCAAACTCCCAATAGCCACAGGTATCTCACCAGAGAGGCGATTCTGTTCAAGATCAAGAGTTTGAAGAGCACCACATCTTGCAATTTCAGCTGGGATTGAACCAGAGAAGGAATTTTTCCCCAGCCGGAGCTCTTGTAGTGCACTTAACTGCCCCACTTGTGGTGAAATCGGACCCGAGAAGTTGTTTCCAGAGATATCAAAGATAGTGAGCCCAGAGCCGCGAGTTAACCATGTGGGAAAGGAGCCAGACAGTTTATTTTCCTGGAAATCAAGAACCTGAAGTGTCGAACTAACAGAGGCAACTGTTGGCAACTCAGTGAAGGCATTGTAGGCAAGCTGCACAATACGTAGAGAAGAATTTGTCTCTGCCCGGAATACGGTGTCTGGTATAGAGCCTGAGAACTGGTTGTGGCTGAGAGTGAGAACTTGTAGTGAGGTAATGGAGGGAATTGCGGCCGGGAGAATGCCTCTCAGCTTATTCCCTTGTAGGCTTAGGTGGAAAAGAGAGGTACAGTTGGCAATGGCAGCCGGTATGGTTCCTTCTAGAATGTTCCAATCCAGCCAGAGGTAATGGAGGTCTTTGAGCAATCCAAGAGATGGTGGAATGGTGCCACGGAGCCTGTTAAAGGAGAGGTTTAGGAACTGGAGGCCGGGAGCAGAACTGGAAAGGTTGGAGGGAATATGTCCAGTGAAGGTGTTGGATGAAAGGTCGAGGTAGCGGAGATAAGGGGGCAGGGAAGAAGGGACGGGTCCAGTAAGCATGTTACTGGAGGCATCGAAAATCTGAAGAGTAGTGATGTTTGAGAGGAGGGAGGATGGGATAGGGCCGGAGAGAGAGTTGAACTGGAGAAAAATTGATCTGAGGCGAGGGAGGCGGGACAGAGAAGCGGGAAGGGGTCCAGAGAAGGAGTTAGATCGAAGACTTATCTTTTGAAGGTAAGAGAGGTCGGAGATGCGATCGGAAATGGGACCTGAGAGGCGGAGCCGAGGGAGAAGGAGCTGCACCACGCGACCGCCGGAGCAGGCGATACCTCGCCAGGAACAAGGGGCGGAGGCATCAGATGGGTCCCACGTTGACAACGCCGCCGCCGGGTCGTGTAGTGTCTGTCTCAAAGCTGTCAGAGCGTCGATCTCAGACTGAACGCCACGCGTCTGGTTCCCCGGCGGAGTGGCAGCGTATAGCAGGTATGGGAAGAGAACAAGAAGGTGTAGACATAGTTGTAAAGGTATCATGCTGTTGCTGTGAGGAGGTATTAGAAATGGCAAACGTGAGAAAGAACTAAGAAGAGAGCTTGCTCGCTCATGGAGAGAGGAGCATTGTTAGTGGGAGTGGTGAGGCACAGACAAAGGAGAAGAGAAGAAAGCAGTGACAGTGGGGAGGGAGCAGAGGAGAGAGGAATGAGGAATCTTGATTCTTGAGGGAGAGGGTTTTTGGACGGGAGTGGTTTGATTAATTGGTTTCCCTCCTTTGATATCTTCGAGGCTGGTTTTTGAAATAACAAATGGGAAGACTGCATTAAAGGGGACAAAGGGTAATTATTTACTGGTTAGGTTAACGTTAAGTAACTTTTGTAACGGGCCCCAATGATAATTGGTTGGAGCCTTGGAGGCCTGGCGCTTGATCTTAAATTACTTTTTCACCGGGAGAGATGCTGTGCAAGTGCAACATGGGCCCGGGGCATGAAGTGTGTCTCCGCGCTCTAGAATTTCAATGAAATGGTATATGGTATGGGGTAGTGTCTTTTGGTAGGGACCGTGTGATCAGATAATTACGGTTACGATTAAGCTCTCTTCATTTATTTTTTTTATTTTGGACAGCTTTTTCCTCGGTACGATAGATGCAAGCTCGAGAGACATACCCATACGGCCGATTTTTTTATTACTACCTTCAAAAAAAATTAACATATATACCCTCGATTTTCAAAAAATTCAAAATATGCCCTGACCGCCTCACTGTATGAGCGGTCCTCTTCCAAAGCCGACCGCCCCACAGTGAGGCTGTTGGAGGGATCGGCTATGATTTTTTTTAGATATTATTTAGTATGTATAAAATGATTTCGGTCTCACTGCTTCTATGATTTCTATTCTTTTTTCTCTCTTTTGAGATACTCTTATTGTTTGATTTTAGTCAATATTGGTCTCACAGTAAATCTGATACAATCCGAATCCAAAATCTATTGAGAATAAGTAAATAAATTAATATTATTTGAGTTATTTCAAAGCTAAATATATCACGTACATTCAGTTTGAAATCCGAATGTATCTGTCTAAAATAACTCAAATTGAGAGGGACTAACTTTGACCGAACTTTGGCCGAATTTTGACCGACCATAACTTTTTGTAGGAAACTCTGTTTTGAGCATTCGATCACTTTTCGGAAAACTTGGGAGGAGGAGATGTGGATTTTGAAGGTAAACTAAGATTTACCTTACAAAATGTCCCACGCACTCAAAATTGCAAAAAAAAAAAAAAAAAAAACATCATTCAGAACCTCAAAACTACAATTGAAGTTTCTGAAAAATAACGATAAGTCAAAAACCTATCATATAAACTTCAAACTTCGATCAAGTAGCTCAGTAAATTGGTTTTATGATGAACTTGTAGAATACCAATTTTTACTATTTTTTATGATTTATAAAAGATGGAACAAAATGGCTTAAAAAAAATTTGCCAATATTTAATAAAAGAGAACACAATATCTAAGGTTCAACACTAGTTTCACACACATATATTTTATTGTCAGTGTCTATATGGATATCCAAAAAGAGAAAAAAAAAATTATAAAGGTAGTGAGACCAAATTACTATTAGTGTCTATATATAAAACATTCATTCTATACATACTAGACATCTCTAAAAAAAAAATTATAGCCAACTGTCTCACAGTGGAGCAGTCATGGCATATTTCGAATTTTTGAAAAATTGAGGGCTTAATTTTTTTAAGGGTGTTAGTAAAAAAAATCGGCCCATACGGCCATACATATAACTGAAGACCAATTCTATTATTTTTGTGACTATAATACCATTTTAATTCTGCAATTCAAAACATGATTTTTTTTCAGTATTATTCTTAGTTTTGTTAAAATTTTCATACAGAAAAAATTTCTAATTCAAACTAAATTTGTGCATTCACATTTCATCTGAATGAAAGCATGCGCTAGTATGCAGCATTAGTGCACTTATAATTTTTTTTAGTATCATTTAGTTATTTGAACATTTCAATTCAGTCAAAATTATTGAAAATAAAAAATATTGTTGGTACATTTAAAATGTTGGTACATTTAAAAAAACTAAAAAAATATTCTCAAACAATACCTTTATAGTTTAAAAAATAAATCCCTAATTTGGTCAATGGGGAGATGTGGAATTGTGGATATTATAAGGAGCAGTAATAACAAAATTATTGCGAAGATTCCGGCTAGCAAGCTGCAAACCTACATCTGCATCTACGTGTACTAGCCGTTTAATCGTACGTTACTGTTGCACTTATCTGTAGACCTCTTTTATTTGTTTTTATTTATGTAAGCTTGGCTCTGAATCTCAACACGTGGGTAAGAAGCGGCTTTATTCACAATGTAATGACCCACTAATAAATCGTAACGTACTAATGTACTGGACAAAAAAGTTGGCATGGCGCCAATCAGTGTGTTTTTTCTGCCAGAACAGAAACCAATTCAAGTCGCTCCCTGAGGAAACAAGGTGCCAGAGCGATATTGCCAGAACTTTTTTTTAGAAACCATAAATAAATAAAAAATTAACAACTCAACTTAATGGTTTCAATTTTTACAAAAATTATAAATACCGAGATGCTAAATTAGCACGAAATTTTTTTCGGCTGTGCCGAGATGGCAACTCTGCCCAGATAGTGTTTTCATAATTTTTCAGTCAAACCGTTTGGCATTTGATGAAATTCCTTTTTTTAGCTGTGTCGAGATGGATACTCGGTCTGGTCGATTGTAGTAATTATAATTTTTTTTGGGGATTGTAGTAATTTTCACCCTCTGTACCGAATAGGGAATTCGGCACAAGAGTTTTTTTTAATTTAGGCTTGCATATCCCATTAAACACGAAGAAGGAGAAATTCGGATGTAATTAGTAATTTAGGTTTTATAAATTTGGGGACCAAAATGCCATCTCTGCCCAAGTAAAAAAATTAATGGTTTAGAATTTTCTGTGATCTGTTGTTAAAAAAATTGTGAAAAAACCACCGGGTCGAGATGCCATCTCGGCACAGCAAAAAAAAAATCAGGCCGATTTGACGTCTCAGTACTTATTGATTATGTAAAAAAATCCGGACCGCATCTTCTGCATTAACTCAAAAGAGTATCTTTTGAGTTAAATGTATCTTGGTTGTCTGATGAGGATTAGAGTCAATCCGGTCCATGTCTATGATGCATGGAGCTTTTTAATATTAGTGTGGATCTCAATCGGACGGTCTAGATCTATTAACGCACGTTCCGTTAATGCAAAGGATACGTATTCATGTTTAATTGTGGCTTTTATTTCACATTTTAAACTGTAAAAGGAGGTGTAAATCAAAATATAAAAAAAGTAAGATGTCATTACTGCAAAGTAAGATAAATCAGCTCTTCAGACAGATTAATTTGTCTCATGTTTTATATTAGACTCACACTGTTATATATAGAGATTAATTTAAACTATGATTTAAATTATCATATGAGATGTAAAACAAAAGTAGTAAGATGGATTCAGCAACTTACTTTTTCTTAAATTAAGTAGTAACCGAACCTGACCTAAAAATATAGATTTAAAATGAGTGTAAGACCTTGGGTTACAATCTTTTGAAGAAGACACTTCAAAACAAATTGTTTGATTTGGTTTATTTAAATAGAAAACTATAACTCCTAATAGGTAATTCTATTTCTAGCACGCATCTCGTTTTTATGGTACATTTATTTGATTTTAAAATGTTATTTAATTTTTAAATAATAAAATTATAAAAAAATTCTTAATTATTTAGATAGGACGTACAGTTTTTAGTCAAATTAAAATTTATTTGATCGTCCACTATAATAATATTAAGACTACCCTATTAAAATGGAAACTTATTTGATAGAAGACTAAATGTCTATCAAACAGTTCTAAATATGATATACTCGTTACTTATAAATAAAGCATCCACATCAACAGTTTTAATTTTTAAGGTAAATAATATTTTTTTAAAAGCCCAATGAATGACATAAAAGTTATATATATCCACTAAAACTAATAAATGGAATAACAATCCATATTACAACTACTTTTACACGAGTGCTAACATATTTGTGAGTGTGTGCAGCAACTCTGAACCATTATTTGTAAATCCTTTTAAACTCATAACAGTAAAGTTCAAATACAATTGTCATTGCATCGACATGCATGGAAAATAATGACATAGTATTTCTTTTAATTAGATGATGATCTGTATACTTAAATTAAGAACTGCATCTAGTATATTCGAGCTAAGGAATTGTTTTTTTTTTTGTAATAAAAGTGGGAGAGTTACCACTCATTTAATTGAACGAAATTGAACGAAATATTTACACAATGTTTTTTTACCAGGACTGCCCCGAAATTTTTATTAATATTCCAAAAAAATAATAAATTTTGAATTCTTACATCTTGTTTGACAAGATTTCGAAAAAAGTCCAAACTACAATTTATTTTGGGCCAACTTTTCACAAATTAAATCCACCGTTTTAACCCCTTCAAAGCCGCAGAACAAATCAACGGTTTCAGAAAACTGGATTTTTCTTCTCTTTGTAGTTTTAGGCTAAAACCGTGAATTTAATTCACGGTTTTAAAAACCCAATTCCAATTCATCTGACAAAATTATTATTTTTCCAAAAATAGAAGGACCATAATATTTTTTGTATTTATCTAGAAGTGACTTTTGAACCGGGATCAATAACTTAGATTCAAAACATTTTTATTTTTTTTCCAATAACACACAAATAAATATTTAATTTTTCTTACAGCCGCAAAAAATTCGGCCTGAAAAATGTTAATCCAGATTATTTGTCGCAGTCTTTCTAATAAATCAAATTATATAGTATTTCATCTATTTTCAAAAAAAAAATTTATAATATTTCAATACAAAAATAAATAAATTATAACATTTTATGTTTAATTAAAAAAATAAAAAAAACCTAATACCGTGAACTTAATTTCCGGTTTCATGAAAAAAAAATCTATTTTGAGATCTAAACCGCAATTTTAATTTCCGGTTTTATGAAACCGTGGATTTGTTCTGCGGTTTTGAGAGGGTTAAAATCGTAATTTAAATTTGCAATTTTGGAGTCTAAAATCGTGAATTAAAACTGCAATTTGGATATTTTTCAAAATCTTGTCAAACAAGAAGTAGAATTTGACTTTTTTTTTTGGATATTAATAAAAATTTCGGAGGACTCTGGTGCTGTATATAAGAACTTTTAAACTACCTCATACAAGAACCACAAAAATTGAGCTAGTTTTCATCAAATTACCCTACACAAAACCAAAACAACTAAACAAGTACAAAGGTAACAACAGTCTACCACAAAACAGAATCAGTTCGGTATATTAAAAACAGCAAGAACTGGAGAAGCACTGGCCGAGCAACCCTCTTCCCAATCTAGATCAATCTTCTTCTAACATGTTCCGGACCCACGGATTGCGATCAGGGTCAATCCTTTATTTGCCTCTGGAAGTTGAGAACGAAGTAGGTTCAATGGGTTTCAGGACTGTCCGATCCGCTTTATAATACGTATGCACAAAAATTGACAAAAAGCATGCACATATATTAAAGCTAAATGCACGAATTTTAAAGCAGAACAGATGGTCCTAGAGTCCATCAAATCTAAAAATAAGTCCGATATCCATTAGACCTATTCCATAACATCAACATAAAAAATAAGTAGGCTTGAACCTACAATCCTTTAAACAAAGGACAGTGCCTTAATAATTCTGCCAAATATAGTTGTTAAATATTATGATTGAAATTATTTTTAATTCGCCGATTATATCTTTATTTTTGTGTGTGCTCCGAATCACCTCAATTTGTTGATTAGCTTATTCATTTCGAATTAGGGCTTGTTCCTTCACTTTATTGGTTAAATCCTTCAAATCAAATGATAAACAGAACCTTTAGCATTTTTTTTAACATGTATATATATAAGATTTTTTTTTATAATAATTCGACCTCCGAACTATGATACGCATCAGAAATGATTATTGATATTCAAACAAAAAGAATATGATTTTTGGATAATTGTCTAGTCTGCTATTAATATCAATATAATTGAAACCTATGATCACGTAACAATAATATTTATTCACAATTAATTATTCAGACAACAGCAAAGCCATTATGAACTATAATGCTTCTTTCCATAATTGTGATCTGAATTCAAAATTCATGTTTCGCCAAAACAAAAGGGGTTAAGTCTGAAAGTAGCAATTAATGATGTACTAATATAGCAGTTGTCCTTGAATGCCAAGCGCAATAAAGTTGAGAATGGCGAAGGAATGTGGAATTCGTATCCTCTGCATTAACTCAAAAGGGAATCTTTTGAGTTAATGAATTTCAACTGTCTGATCTATTTTAAAATTTGTGCGAATTAGATCCGCATCAATATTGAAAGGCCCCCTATGTTATATGTAGGAGCTGCATTGGCTCCATTTAAAATCGGATGATTGAGATTCATTAACTCAAAATATTCCCTTTTGAGTTAATGCAGAGGATACACGTTCATGAATGTGTGGTGTTATTGCTCGTGTCTCATACCGTAGCTTCCGGTCACGCCGTTTACACTTAACTTGTACACTTTGGGGAGGACTGAGGAGTGAAGGGAGTTCGTATCTTCTCACTCTGAGGTAATAGAATATTTCTGATTAGATCCCGACCGTCTGATCAGAATTCGGACTAATTCAGTTTGATATGGAAACTGCTGCGTACACGTGACTCGTAAACAAAAATATTTTGTTACCTTAGGAGATATGAATTTCGAGTCAAAGATGGTTTAATATGAATCAGATCAAATTCAGTTCAAATTCGATCTAATGTTCAGTCATAACTATTTGATCTGAAACACGACTTGTACAAACTATAAACTCTCTGCTGGGAGAAATACAATTTAGTATTTCAAAACAGTCTTTACCTCTATTATGGTGCAACTGTGAAGGGCAACATGCACCACGAATTCATATCCTCTGAGGTAACATAATAGTTATGTCTGAATCACGACTGTCTGATCGGAATTTGGACCAATTTGAACTGAGGTGAAATATACAGGATCACTTTAATAGTCAAGGGCGAAGCTACAGTACAGGGGTAGGCAGTTGCTTAACCCTGAAAAAAAAAAACTAATTTGGACCAGATTATTTAGTAGGCGTTGTGTATCCCTGGATTTGATTTTGTCCACTCCTTGTTCAGATGTTTTCTCAGCCTGCTAACAAATAACTTCTTAAGTTGAGGGCATGATTTAATGATTACTGGTAAGAGATCAGACCCAGAGAGGATAACAGGGGCTAATTTGGTGCTACTGATAAGGAGAGATGCTTGTCAGAGAGTTTAGAAAGAAAAGTTACCAAGAGTCCTTCCATCTGTTTTAATTTTACGGAAAAGAGAAGAGGCAGGCAACATGAGGGAAAAGTAGGAGCTGACAACTTTTTAGTTTCTATTATTTGCAATTTAGTTTCTAGTTTTTATGGTAAGGAACTTTTGTTGCAGTCTAGTTTCAAGTGATCTATGTGTGAAATGGACCAAAAAATAAGATGCATAATTAATATGTACAAATAATCTAAATAAAGTTGAGGTATTAGTGTTTGTGGTATAATGCAATAGCGATCAAGAAATTTGAATTAGCACAAGGATGTCATAATTTGACAATCGATAACATTTTCCAAATTGAGAAAAAATAATTCAAAATTTGAAAATATTTTTTTATGTTTGGCTCATAAATAGTGTAAATCCAAATCATTTAAGTTGAGAATAATTTTGTAGATAATCCGTCAAAAGTGGCAGAATAGAGTACATTTTAGTCTCATTTGAGTAATACAAATAAGAATACGTAATTTAGAATATGTACCAATTTGTGATTTGTAATTTAGAAAGTATTTTGAACCTGAACCCATTTAGAATCCAAATCTGTTTAAAAAAAGAATTCAAATTCGATTACTGTCTACTCTTGACTCAAATTCTGACTCTGCCACTGTTAATAGCTGATACGTCCTATCTCCCGAGGAGAGTAGTCCGTATGTGAGAGGTGGTTGATTGATCTCGCCCTGCCCGGGGTGGCAGTCCGAGATGAGAGTTGAGAAGTAAGGTGGTTGTAGAGAGATTCTGACTCTGACCTATGCGATATCTCTCTGTGTGTGTAAAATCTCGACCCCCGTTCAATGGGGATTTTTGCCTTATATATGCTGAGTCATAACCGCTATCTCGGCGGTTATCTCGCCTTAAGCCGGTAAAACGGTTATTGTGACCGAGTTGACTGGTCATCCCGCATTAAGGCGGTGTATGTCTATTTCGGGCCGAGTTCGACCTTTGCAGGCCTTCGGCCTGTTCTGTGACTGGATCTTAAGTATCTCGGGCTTTGGGCCTCTTTACCTTGGCGCCGGGCTGGCTCCTGAAAGGAGGTCCGAATCCCGGGCTTTCATAGGCCTAAAGTTTAGTAAATAAAGGGCCTTGGGAACATGGCCCTATCATTAGCCCCCGAAGTCAGAATGTATAGCGATATGCTTCTGACTTGATATTACTTAGTCATGTAAACAATGTAAAATTATTTATGATTTCCCGAGATGTTATTTGTTTGCACTGTATGTTGTAATGTCGTATGATAGTGTAATCTCGCAATATTATGAGCTCGTATGATAGTCATGATGATGTTTTTTTTTTTTTTTTTTTTTTTTAAAACAAAATCAAGACGGAGTCGGGATGGAATGCGACATAATCAACACAAAAAATGGAATAGTTGATGAAATTTCATTAATATCGCAAAATCATACAATATAAGATTTAAACTGAATACGACATGCGATATACTATTTCTAACTAAAACTATTCCTGACGGTGGCGCTTGGTCTGGCGTGCTTGAGCAAGGCATTGCTTGCAAGTAAAGGATTGGAAGCGAGGGTCATGGTGATTCCGAGGTGATCGTCGAGCCGAGCACCCGGGATGAAAGGCTTCTTCGCAGTCGTCACAATGAAACATTTGCGGAGAATATCCCCTCAACTTGCAAATGGCACATCGGTCCCAGGCTAGTGGGTCGCCTTCTTTGTTGGAGTTGTGGAGGGCGACCTCGGGACCTTGATGTGGAAGAAGTGTGGGAGGTGATGGAATATCATCTTTCAAGATGGTAATCTCGTCATTCACGTGATCAGACATCTCGTGAGAATGCGAGTTAGAAGGAGAAATGTACGGTTGATGGATCGTTAAAGGGCGACGGAGGAAGTATATATAGTATACCGGCATTAAATGCCTAACGCCTCGTCTTCCGTTAACCAGCCGTCAGCCATCAAATCGCCCATCAAATCGGGCAGGGAAAACGAGGTGAAGGCGCAATCCTCGCTTGACACGTGTCATGCGTTAACTCGGTTAGAGCTCGCGTCCGGTGAATAAGCGCGGGAATCGAAGCGTCGCGTGGATGAACGTCGCAGATTGCGCCATGTGTCATTCCTCGAGATCCGAGCGGGAAAAAGTTTCCCATTTCGGACCTATATATACCCCCGTCCCCGTCATTTGCACTTTTTCTGATCGAGCAATCGTTATCTCGGAGAAAAGAGAATTTCAAGCGGCGAACTCAAAGTGCAACCGAGGACAGAATCACAGCGAAAGAAGACATCGCCTCGATAAGGTTAGTGATTCCTGGACCTCGGTAGAACTCGGTTAATACAAATTAGTGCAACCCGGGATCAGGAGTATAAGTAAGTAGGCCAACTTGGTATAGTCGTATGACCAAAAACCCGGATGAACTATGTACCAACCTTGAATAAGTCTGTACCTAAGCCAATTCCTTTGTTAATCGTAGAAATGGCCGACCTTTCTGGTGCGAGATCTGAAAAAAACCGGTCCAAATTAGGACAAAACCCATCCATCTCGGGGGATCAGTCAGGTTCCCCCGGGTTCTCTCAAAGGCAAAAAGTGCCTACTCCTCACCACGGCGCTGGCAAGAGCATAGATGCCATGCTTGAGATAGCTGCCAACGTGGTTTATGAGGGTGGATCTGACAGCGAGGATGGGACCTCGCAAAGGTCAAGCGGGTATTTATATGACCTAAGTCAGGAAATAGAAACTGTGGAGGTGGAAGGTGAAGCCACCGATGTTGAAGTGGACATAATAAATTCCAGCCCGGAAGCATCATCCCGGGGTGAGCGTATCTTGGCAGAAGCCGGAACGTCTCAAGGAAAGGTTTCTACCCGGAGCACAAAACCTAAGGTCAAATCAAAGGCCAAAGTTAGGCCACTACCCGACGTGAATCCTCGGGCCAGGTCATCCAGATGATACCGAATTTCCCAAATCATCACAACGAGCCCCCGCACCCGAGGTCCAAGATCAAGCCTGGGCGGAGGCGTTCTATGATGAGTTAGTGGCAACTAAAAATAAGATTCCCAGGGATCAAATCACATTACGGGCACCTGGCCCGGAAGATCGGGCACATGACCACGAACGGGGCATGTGCGTTTACTGGAAAATGCCACAATGCGGCTTCCAGTTAAGGTTGACCAATTTTGAGCGGAGCCTCTTGAACTTCATGAAGGTGGCTCCTGCACAACTGACCGGGGTGGCCTGGAGCTATATACGCAGCTTTGAAGCCGCTTTTAGGACTTTTGAGGCTGAGCTCGGGATGAACCGGCCAACCCTTGGGTTGTTTTTTCATTTCTTTTCCACACTCTATGTGGACCCCGGCCACCTTGCACTTCGCCAAAAAACCCCAAAGCATCACCAGGCCTTGTTTGAGAAAAACAAGAAGATGGACAAAATAGAGGCCTGGGACCACGGATGGGTGTACATAGAAAATTGGCGCGACGTGACTAGCCTACAAGATGTCGATCCGAAGTGGAGGCCGTTGAAGTCCGGGAAGGGAATGATCCCGGCATTTGATAAAGAACTTGATCTGCAAGAGCAGGTGGCTGCGCGAGGATTGAGAGATATTGTGAGAAGTGAGTCCTGTTTTCTTGGGTGTAGTTGCAATTTATTTTATGCTTATTCCCAATCTCGTTATATCCAATTGCATAACCTAATGTATGTTTCGTTATTTTTTGCAGAAGAAGGTTGCATGGAGCTGATCTGGACCAGCGCGTCACACACCTCGAATCGCGCAGCCCCAAAGGAGAGCACTGCCACTGTCACTGCGGGCCAAAAGGCGAAGACAACGGGAAAGAAAGTTCCCCGAAAAAGTTCTAAGGCTGCGGCGTCGGCCAGTCTCGCTGTTGAGGAGCCAACGCGTGCTCCAGCACGAGTTATCTCGGAGGAGGCCTCATCCCACAAACGGAAAGGAAACCGTAGCGGTTCCTTCTCCTCGGCTGATAAGGGTAAGGGCGTAGCACCCGAACGCCCGAAGAAGAAGAAATCTCGCTCTGCAACGGAAACGGTCGTTATTGAGGCCAACCCGGTTAGCGGGGCATCTCCGGCCGAGGTGAGTGAACTTCCTCCCCAAAGCAATCTCGCTTTGGCAATCACTCCGGGATTTTCCACCCCGGCCGTCCCAGCTGATACAGAGGAACCCTGCGACATCGACCTCCAGAGTTTCTTACAAGCAGCCGTCCCAGGTCAAGAGCTTGTTACTGGGGTCGTTTTTAAAGAAAGAATCGTACCCGGGTTTGCTGATAGTTTGGGCCTACACCTTCCGGGTCATTCCACCATGCAGCAGTTACGGGAGGAGAACAGAAACCTGCACGCCCGGTATGCTCGGGAAATATTCCGGGTTACAGAGACCGCGTATCAGAAGGAGACCATTAGGGAGAAACCCGAGGTGACACTCAACCATGCCATCTCGGCCATTCATGACCTCGGGGCCATCCTTGGCCATTACAAGGACCTGGTTGACAAAGAGCAAAACAATATGCTCTTTGTTGATACCGACGGGGATATGGTCAAAAAGGCCGTGTTGGAACGCGATTATTTCCGCAACCTGGCCGTGGAGCAAACCAAACGTCTCGAGGTTGCCCAAAAACAGGTGAAGGTGCAAGAGAGACAAATCCGCATCCACGAAGCAACAATAAGAACATTAAAAACAGCTGAGGACCACCTCAAGCTTCGGGATGATAGGATATTGCACCAAGAAGAGGAAATCAAATCTTTGCGAGATCAGGTCTCGGCCCTTAACCTGGAGGCAGCGGCGAAGGATATTACTATCTCGGAGAGAGAAGCCGAAGTATCTCGTTTGGAGGGGGAGCTGCAACGGGCTCCCGGCCTTACGTTGAATCGGTTCTTGGTTAGCCAGGCCTTCGCGCAAGCCGCGGCGCTGGCCTTGCATAAACCGATGAAGGCCGTTATTTATCGCGAGTTGCAGAAGGTCGGCAATCATTATCCGTTCACTCCGGAACATGCCGGGTTTAAGGCAGTTCCTCCCGAAGATGTCAAGGTGCGCCAGTTGGCCGATTATCGGTGGGATGAGGGCCGGGATCGTTTGGTAAACCCAGATGGGACTATTTTTGACCAAAAACTCCCACTTGATGATCATGCCGCGTACTTCCCGTACCCGTGGTTTGGGAGATTCAGGTGGCCCAAAAGTCTGCCCGACCCCGTTGACGAGATGGCTAGGCCTGTAACGGCCCGGGCAGTAGGAGAAGAAGATGACGAGGAGGATGATGATGATGAAGAGGAAAGCGAAGAGGAAGGTGACCAGGAGAGAAGAGAAGACTTTGTTCACCCCGAGGTTGTGTCTCCAATAGCGACACCTCGGGACCATCTCAAAACTCCCTGATCGGTAAGTTATTCTGTATCATAATTTATATATATACCGTAATAGCAATGTCTATGTATATTAACTTGGTACACCTGTTACTTGTTACAGGAAAGATGGCCCGAAGTGTGGTGGCACTATATGGATGAGCCGGCCATGTCCTCCGACTTCGCGCCTTAGTTTAATTTTTCGAATATTTGGATGCCCCCGGGATGTGGGGGCTTAACAAGGAATTGTTTGTAACCGACATTTTTGTTCCCGAGATGTGGGAAATTAACAATATTAGAAATATATAAATATTGTACCTGTTATTCATCTTTGTCAGCATGTGATTAGTCTGCGACGTCATCTGTGATATCGCAACTCTATTTGTTTATCCTTCTCTCAATTTTTTTTTTTTTTTTTTTTTTTGTTAATAAAATTTTGAAGTACCCAAGGCCGACATAGAAACGCCGGCCAGAATAACACGGTGATCGGTAAACTCGTATTCGTTACCCCGAAGGGTTTTCGTTCGTTAGTTGTTTCCGATATGATAAAAAGCACTGCTCAAAAAGCAGGTACTAAAGTGAAGTAACAATAAGACATCATGAAAAATTGAAAATTCACATATATATTAAGTATGCTTATAACATCGCATACAAAGAATAAAAAGTTACATGAGATGAAAAAGCATCTCGCTAAAAGTAACTAAAAGCCTATCTCGCCTATAGTAAAGTATTCGGCTTATCACGCCTTTTATTCGGCCTATTTCGCCTTGAATTCGGCATATCTCGCCTTGTAGTAGCATCACATGTAGTCGGCCTATAACGCCTTTCGATGTGTGCTGGTATGTCGCGTCAATTAAGTGTAAAACTTGCGGAGATGGCCCGCGTTCCATGGTCTTGGAAGCGGAATTCCTTGCAAGTTTTCTAACTCATACGCGCCTTTTCCTCTGAGGGATACTACCCGATATGGGCCTTCCCAGTTCGGCTCTAGCTTGCCTACATGTTTACCCGTGGCTTCGACTTTTCGTAGCACGAGATCGCCTGGTTGGAAGTCGCGGGGTATAACGTGTTTGTCAAAAGCACGTTTGACCCTCCTTTGGTACTCCATTGTCCGGACCCGGGCTCGTTCTCTGGTTTCATGAAGGAGCTCGAGGTCGACCTCGCGAGAGCCTGGATTTCCTTCAACAGAGTATGTCGCGGTGCGAAGGGATGGTTCTATTAGTTCCAAGGGGGTGACTGCTTCCATGCCGAATACCAGCGAGTAAGGGGTCTGTTGCGTAGCTTCCCGCGGGGTTGTTCGGTATGCCCAAAGGACTTCGTCCAACATGTCGGGCCAATTTTTGCGGTTGGCTTCCACCTTGCGTTTGATGCCTTCCAAAATGGTCCTGTTGGTCACCTCAGCTAGGCCATTGCTTGCGGGATGGCTGACCGAGGTGAAATTATTGTGGATCCCAAGGCCTGATAGGAATGCTATCGTGCTGGCTGCGTTGAACTGTGTGCCATTATCGGAAATGAGGGCATGGGGTACACCAAATCGACAGATGATGTTGCGCCAGATGAAGTGCTCGGCTGCTTTGGCCGTGATAGTCGCCAGGGCCTCGGCTTCTACCCATTTGGTAAAGTACTCGACAGCTACTATAATCCAACGTCGCTGGCGCACGGCTTTGGGGAACGGACCCACGATGTCGATTCCCCATAAGTCGAAAGGCCACGCCCCCGAGATAGAGATCTGATCGTAAGGTGGGATATTGCTGAGCTTGCTGTGATATTGGCACTTGTCGCATTTTTTGACCAAGTCCGCAGCGTCTTGCTGCATTGTTGGCCAATAAAATCATGCTCGGAGTATTCTCTTGGCTAGAGTTTTTGCTCCTTGATGGCTGCCACATATTCCAGCGTGTACCTCGGCCAACATCTGGTGGGCTGTGTTCTCCGGGATGCACTTCAGCCAAGGTCGGACATAGCCCCTCTTATAGAGCTGGTTGTTGAAGATGGAGTAAAGCGGGGCTATCTTCTTCAAGCGTCGCGCTTCAAGCTGGTCTGTTGGCAGGACCCCGGTATTGAGGAAATTCCACATCGGGGTGAACCATGTTTCTGGTGGTTCATGGATGGCATATACCGCAATAACATCTATGTCAATGCTGGAATTGGGTATATCCATGACTATGATTGGTCTGTCTTTGTCTAAGTTGCCGGCAGCTCCGAGCTTCGAGAGGGCATCGGCTTGGCAATTCTTGTTGCGAGAAACATGTTGGATCTCGACTTTATCGAACTGGTTCTTCAGGTTGTTGAACTGCTCCCGGTATTTGCGCAATTTGTCATCCATGACGCGACATTCGGCATTTATTTGTTTGACAGCCAACTCGGAATCGCTATGGAGGTAGACCTCGCGTGCCCCGAGTTCTCTGGCTAACTTGAGCCCAGCTATCATGGCTTCATATTCTGCAGTGTTGTTGGTCACCGGAACTGAAAGTGGAGGGCATAATTCAGAACTTCACCTTGTGGCCCGATAAGGGAGACACCGGCCCCGGCCCCTTGTAGGGAGGATGCTCCATCGACATATAATGTCCACCGTCCTTCTAATTCAGGTGGTGCTCCTGAGTATTCCGCGATGAAATCAGCAAAGATCTGCGACTTGAGAGCATTCTGTGGGTGGAAGGAAATATCGAACTCGGAGAGTTCCAGAGCCCATGCCAGTAATCTACCGGAAGAGTCGAAGTTGGCCAGGACTTTCTTGAGGGGCACCCCGGTGTATACTTTGATAGGGTGCGACTGGAAGTATGGTCGCAAGCTTCCTTGCCGCCACTACCAGAGAGTATGCCGCTTTCTCGATTTGGGTATATCTAGTTTCGGCATCGCGGAGTACATGTGAGACAAAGTATACGGGTCGCTGTTCCCGCCCTTCTTCTCGGACTAGGGCTGCACTGACAGCATGGTTGGTAGTTGCCAAGTAAAGGACAAGGGTATCGCCTGCTGCGGGTCTGCTGAGGCAAGGTGGGTCAGCGAGGTAAGCTTTGATTTTGTTAAAAGCCGCCGCGCACTCCTCAGTCCATTCGAACTTGGCTGATTTCCGCATAGCTTTGAAGAAAGGGAAGCAGACGTCTCCGGACCGCGCTATGAACCTGTTGAGGGCTGCCAGCCGTCCAGTTAACGACTGGAGTTCCTTCAAGTTCCGAGGTGGTTGCATATTGAGTATAGCTTGGGATTTAGAGGGGTGAATTTCAATACCTCGCATGGATACCATGAACCCGAGGAACTTGCCACCGGTTAGGCCGAAGAAACTCTTTTTTGGGTTGAGTTTCATGTCGGCTCCATTGAGCGTCGCAAAAGTTTCCTCGAGATCTTGGATGTGATCGAGATCCGACATGCTCTTGACTAGCAGATCGTCGACATAAGCTTCCATGTTTCGGCCGATTTGATCTTGGAAAACTTTGTTCACCATTCTCTGAAAAGTGGCTCCTGCATTTTTCAACCCGAATGGCATTACTCGGTAGCAGTAGAGGCCGGAATGGGTTGTAAAAGCAGTCTTTTCTTCATCGTCGGGATTCATCCTGATTTGGTTGTACCCCGAGAAAGCATCCATGAAACTGAGGAATGCATGTCCCGAGGTGGAGTCTACGAGTTGGTCTATTTTCGGCAAGGGAAAATGGATCCATTGGGCATGCTTTGTTAAGGTCTGTGTAGTCGATACACATCCGCCAATCTCCATTTGATTTTTTGACCAGAACCGGGTTAGCCATCCACTCCGGACAGTCAACATTGCGGATGAATCCCGCATCTAGGAGTTTTGCGACTTCCTTTTTCACTGCCAGTTGTCTTTCTTCCCCCATATTGCGCTTCTTTTGTCGTACCGGTTTGAATTCCGGCTTGATATGTAACTTATGTTCCGCGATTGATCTCGGAATGCCGGGCATGTCGGCCGCGGTCCAGGCGAAAACGGACTGGTTATTGCGGAGGAAAGTGATAAGGTCTTCTCTGGCTGACCCCTGGATAGCTTTTCCTATGTTCAATGTCTTCCCGTCGCCTAAGTCGAGCTCGTCAACTTCGTCTGCGGGCTCAAGGGAAGACTTAGATTCCGCTTTGTCCGTAGGATCCAGCGCGAGCTGAGTGTCAGGGGGCATGAAGTCGCTGCTGGCCTTCATGTGCCCGCCCGAGCGGCAGGTGGGTGTTCTGGGGGTATCGACTTGATGGACTTGGCCGCACCTTTCCTGGAGAGATACGTGATAGCATTCCCGAGCTATCTCCTGTACTCCACATTCTTCTCCCACCCCGTGGCTTGTGTAAAACTTGATTTTTAAGTGAGGGGAAGAAACTATGGCGCCGATTTTGTTCAGTGTACCCCTCCCTAAGATGGCATTGTAGGCAGACGGAGCGTCGACTACCAGAAAGTCGATCATTGTTTCCACTGTTTTAGGCGAGGTGCCAAAGGTGGTTTTGAGAGAAACCATACCCTTTGGACGGAGGGCATCGCCTGTGAAACCGATGAGGGGGGGTGTCATCCTTTTGAGTGTGTCAGTCTTGAGCCCCATTTTGCGGAAAGCGGACAAGTAAAGGATGTCGGCTGAGCTTCCGGTGTCCACTAGGATCCTTTTAACCCTGTGTGTATCAATTTTTAGGCTGAGCACAATTGGGTCGACGTGCGGGCCAACAATCTCGCCTTGATCCTTTTCAGAAAACACAATTACCTCATCCATTCGCGGTCGTTTTTTGTCAGTGTCTTGTTCGACATTTAAAATGGTGGGGTAAGGTTTAGTCTTTGGACGGGATTCGACCTTGCGGGGGTAATGCCCGATACCACCGCTGATCGTGTTGACAACTGGGCTGCCCTGTCGCTCTCCCCGCTGCGGGCCTGATCCATCATCGGTGTGTGGTCTTTGATCGGGACGTCGGTCACCGTTGTAATTCCCCTTGTATGGAATTTTCTTCTTATAATCTCGGCCACGCCCGTTATACTTCCAAGTGTACTTTTTGTAGAAATCGGGTTGGATGAACTCGGTTAACTTTCCTTCCCGGGCTAGTCTTTCCAGTATGTCGCGCAGCTGGAGACAGTCGCTTGTTGAATGTCCCTCGAACCCATGGAACAAGCATTCCTTAGTTTTGTCCTGTACTTCGAAGATGTCTTTGGGCAATGGGGGGGGTAGATCGAACATATCTTTCACGATATGGTACATCTCGTGTCGCTTTTTGGTGAAGGGGGCATACCGCACGTAGTGGGGGCGGTATTCTGCTTCGTCCGGTCTGTTCCCTCCTTTCTTGTCTTGATTGTGTCTGCGGGGTTCATTCTGGATCCGAGGTTCGATCTGTGCCCGAGGTTGATTATTTTGAGGCGGCCAGTGGCCCTGTTGTCGGGGTGATCTTGGCCGAGTTCTTGGGGGGCTACCGTTGTCTTCTTCGGCCCTGATGTACCCTTCTGCAAAGGCTACAAACTCGCGCAAGGTAGTCATTTTCTTCACGTGCGCGTCGTACCTCAGGGTACCGGGGCCGCCTTTGCGCAGCCCTTTTTTGATGGCGGCTAGAGCAAATTCTTCGTTCAAGTTCTGGACCTGGCGAGATGCCTGTATGAAGCGGTTGACAAAATTGCCGGTTTTTTCCCTTGGGCCTTGAACGATGTCTAGGAGCGTCTCGCTGGTTACCTGAGGGGGCCTGATCACGGTGTATCTTTCGAGGAAGACCTTGGCGAGGTCTTCGAATTTTGTGATCGAACCTCGAGGGAGGTTCATGTACCAGTCCCAAGCTTCTCCTTGGAGGCAGGTTGTGAAAACTCGGCATGTTATCGCGTCCGTGGCTCCTAAGAGCCGTAGTCGCTCCAAAAACCCATATACAAAGTTGTGCGGGTCTGCGGGGTCTCCGTTACCTCGGAAACTTGGGAGAAAAGCGGGGTACTTAAAGTCTGTCATAGACGCTCCGTATATATTGGCTGACAGAGGTCCGTCCGCAATCCCCATAGGTTTAGAGTAGGTGCCAGCCTTCTGGGACTCGATCTCGGCCATCTTGGCATTGAGTCGGGCCTGTATCAGCTCTTCCACTTGGGTCATGCTGATACCTTTAGTGGGGGTGGGAGACCTTCGGGTGCGTTTCCTGTCGCCTTTGCGAGTCCTATGTCTTCCCCGTAGCTGGCTATCTTCGCGCTCATGGCGAGAGCGAGATTGTTTTCGGTGGCGCGATCGCCCCCGGTCATCGTTATGGACAGATCTTTGTTCCTTCTGGGGTGATGGGTTGCGTCCCGCCCCGGCTTCCTGTCCCTGTTCCTTCCCCTGGTTCTCACCCTGGCCTTCCTGGTCGATTGGCTTGGGGCCGTGTTGCACCGTGTTGTTTTGGGGGTTAGGAGTGTCTGTTTCCTCACTATCCGCTGTCCGAACCTTAATAAAGTCGGAGTTAAGGTTGCGGGGCGAGATAGCCGTCTGGAGGTTTTTGGAGAGGGGCTTTGTTGGCTTAGTTGGCGCAGCGCACGTGGCTACTATCTGGGCTGAGTGCTGCGGCATTTGTTGAAGGGGAAGGTAATTGGGTGGAGCCAGGGGATAAGGTGCTGCGATACCGGGGTGATAAGTTCCCGGAGCGCCTTCCTGGGTCATTTGACCGGGCGGGGTCATATACGGGTAGTGTGGTGCCGGTGGGCCATATGGTGAGTAAGGGTATGTCCCGTAATAGTACACGGGTGTTTGTGACTGATATGGCGCGAATGGCTGGGCGCCGTATTGAGGGTTGGATCCCGTGAAGGGTTGTTGGGGTCGCTGCGGCCGAGGTGACATCGGCCGTGTTGCGATCGCACTCAGAGGCGGTCTTATCGGCGTGGTGCCTGGTGGGACAAGTTGCCCTGAGGATGGGGTGACAAGGGGGTTTTGAGAGGTCACCCCTGACCCGATCACGGGTTGGTTGTTCGGCGGGTTGTTAGGACGTCGGTTGTCCTTCTCGCCTGCTGGATGGATGTCGACCTTTGGAGAGGGTTTGGAGGTGTTCCCGGTATCCTTACCTCCTGCGGGGTCTTTGCTGGTGCCCGGAGGGGGAGGATTGGAAACATCTTGCGCGTCCATTGGATGCTTCAGTATTGGAGCGATGGGGGCCCCACGGTGGTTGATACGTCCTATCTCCCGAGGAGAGTAGTCCGTATGTGAGAGGTGGTTGATTGATCTCGCCCTGCCCGAGGTGGCAGTCCGAGATGAGAGTTGAGAAGTAAGGTGGTTGTAGAGAGATTCTGACTCTGACCTATGCGATATCTCTCTGTGTGTGTAAAATCTCGACCCCCGTTCAATGGGGATTTTTGCCTTATATATGCTGAGTCATAACCGCTATCTCGGCGGTTATCTCGCCTTAAGCCGGTAAAACGGTTATTGTGACCGAGTTGACTGGTCATCCCGCATTAAGGCGGTGTATGTCTATTTCGGGCCGAGTTCGACCTTTGCAGGCCTTCGGCCTGTTCTGTGACTGGATCTTAAGTATCTCGGGCTTTGGGCCTCTTTACCTTGGCGCCGGGCTGGCTCCTGAAAGGAGGTCCGAATCCCGGGCTTTCATAGGCCTAAAGTTTAGTAAATAAAGGGCCTTGGGAACATGGCCCTATCAATAGCCATGTGAATTCTGATTGGACGATTATCCAAAAAAAAATATTTTGTTACCTTAGGTGATACGAATTCCGCGCAGCACTGTGTAATTCTAAAAGGGCTTACCTCAAAAAACAAAAAATATTGTAGAAGGGCGAGAAATTTGACTGTGAATCTCAATAC
Organism: Carex kokanica; assembly: GCA_025461125.1. Lineage (NCBI taxonomy): Eukaryota > Viridiplantae > Streptophyta > Magnoliopsida > Poales > Cyperaceae > Carex > Carex kokanica. The sequence continues at coordinate 1,804,976 of JAJGRX010000856.1, read as the reverse complement.
TCTAGGGCGAATAGTAAATTCTAACCCATAAGATACTGCTTACTACACGACGCCGAGCATCAAAAGATCTGATCATCTGAGCACTGAGCTCTTTCAAACCAGGGTACCAGACAGTTGCATAAACCACCGTGAAAACTGACAAGTCAGATGAATTATTAATTTCTCGACTCCAACTCCCAAGTCCCAATTTATTTGCTTTCATTCTTTTGGGTTGCTAGTTGCAGTAAGTTGCTAGCGCTAGTGCTACTACATGCATAGTTGCATGTGTTTGGTTTTAGATATTCCAAACCTCGGAATTGATACTGAACTAGGTCCTTATGATCCTCCTTTTTTCTGAGAGAGATTATTTAAATTTTTTTTAATAATTTTGGAAACTGTACAGTATATTTTTATATTTTTAAAATTCAAAAGGAAATATATTTTTACTTTCACATGTAAGAATTTTTTTTATAAAAAAAAATTTTTAACAAAACCAACATGATTACTTTTTTTTTTATAAAAACCATATGAACCAAAATACCATTCCGGTCCGAAATTTTTTTTTTTATTCCGGACCGAAATGACATTCGGTCCGGTCTCTTTTTGGATTAACTGCGGCGGCTCATATGAAAACTTGTGAAATCAGTACCACAAAAAATCCAAAAGGGGGACCGGACTGAAATGCCATTTCGGTCCGGAATAAAAAAAAATTTCGGACCAAAATGACATTTCTATTCTTATGGTTTTTGTAAAAAAAAAAGTAATCATGTTGGTTTCGTAAAAAACAAAATTTTAATTATGGTTTATAAAAACAATTCCACATGTAAAGGTAATCAGCTTGACGGGTAAAGTTAGAAGAAATATGAGGAGGGATCGGATTACACCTTTTTTTTTGACACACTTTGACACCTACCATTTTCAAAGTCCAAATAGTCAATCCAAACCGTTCAACATGATGGATATATTAAAATGTGCTTGGAGATCAAATTTTACATTTTTTTGAATTTTTTTACTATTTATTAAGATGGTTACAAAATCGTTGTTTTCAGACCATTGAAAAACAGCGATTTTGTAACCATCTTAATAAATAGTAAAAAAATTCAAAAAAATGTAAAATTTGATCTCCAAGCACAATTTAATATGGTGATCATGTTGAACAGTTCGGATCGACTGTTTGGATTTTGAAATCGCAAAATTGGCCTATAAAAAAAACAGTGTCAAAATGTGTCAAAAAAAGGGTGTAATTGGATCCCTCCTCTATATATTCATTACTTTAAAAATATTAATGTGTGGTAACAGTAAAAAAATTAGAATAAGTAGTATTATATAAAAAGATAAATTTATTTTCTTAATAGTAAATAAAATAATAAAGATATAAAGTGTCAAAACTAGAAGAATGTTAGTATAACTTTACGCCACATCAATACATTATGAAACATTTTTATTTAATATATCAGAACACTTTAAATTACTTCAATACAAACATGCACATGTTTCTTTAACAGCTTCGACTCATATGATATAAATAAAATAAAATATTTTGGCAATGGAAAATAATCACCACCCAGTCTACAAATATTACGATAATTTCTCAATACAATATATTATGGAAATACTATATTTATTTCTCAATACAATACACTTCAGCTCCTACCTATTAGAGTTCACGGCGAACAAATTGACGAATTACACTATTAGGATGAAATAATTGATTTATTGGATAAAGGTGAGAGGAGCCCCGGAAAAGAGAAAAGGGAAAACGAAATTATTGCAAAATATTATGCCACTAATTGATGAAAACAGGGATCATGTCTTCCATCAGCAGTTCATGAATTCAAGCAAATTGCTTCCATAAACTCTGTCTTATTTTGCGGCTTTCAATTAATTGAAGTCTATAATTATTTTTAGTGGAATTAGTGACGGAGGTTGATGCTGAAACTTGGCCGTATGGTTCCTGGTGTAGCGAATCAATATATATAAACTCCGACTTAACGAGTAGTACTGCTGAAGGACATGTAGCGAGGTCATACTTTACAACTATCAAATATAATTTTTAATTTTTTAATTCATTGTTTATAATCAACGTGACTAAATCCTGAAAATTATGCACGTAAAAAAAATGATAAAATTCAATCTAAAATTTCCATGCATTACTGCCCGAATTTTTTATTAATATCCAAAAAATAAATTAAATTACAAAAAATAACCATGTTGGGGCAAAAATTCGGAATTTACCCAAACCGGAAAATAATTTTCCGAACTAAACGTCTAAGTTCGGAAAATTTTTTTCCGGAAACTCAAATCCTAATTCCGGAAAAAAAATTTCCGAACTTAACTTTTTTTTTTTTTTTTTTTTTTTACAAATTTCGGAAAAAAATTTTCCGAACTTAAATTTTTTTTTTTTTTTTCTTACAGATTTCGGAAAATATTTTTCCGAACTTAAAATTTTTTTTTTTTTTTTTTAACAGATTTCGGATAACTTTTTTTTTCAAAACTTAACAAATTTTTTTTTTTTTTTCTACAGATTACTGAAATTTTTTTTCTGATCTTGACAAAGTTTTTTTTTTTAAGAAAAAATAGCTAAAATACTGAAATCTAACACTAAAAAATCGAATTGTTTTTTAAAAATTTCAAAATAGTGTAGAATAATTTAGAAATGATCAAAATAGCTAAAATACTGAAATCTAACACTAAAAAATAGAATTGTTTGTTTAAATATTTGTTAAATTTACACTGAAATACTGAAATACTAAAAATGCGCATGCGTTCGGACTATCTTCGCCAGTTTTCTGAATTAAGAATCGCCAAAAAACAAAGAGAAGAGCCTCAAAACTTCAGCTGAAGTTTCCGATTAAGATTTTCATTTATATTATTCAATCTACGTAGCTCAGTAAATTATTTATGTAATGAACTTTTAGAATATCAATTTTTATTATTTTTGGAATTTTTATTTTATTTTTTATGATTTATGAAAGATGCCACAAAATAGGCCCCATTCATACGTAATTTAGCGTAATTTATCGTATTTTAGCATAATTCTACATAATTATTGTAATTTCAGCATTTTAGTAAATTTACCGTATTTCAGCACAAAAATCGGCCCTATTCGTAGTAAAAAAATAATTCGATTTTTTAGTGTTAGATTTCAGCATGTTAGCTATTTTGATAATTTCTAAATTATTCTACACCATTTTGAAATTTTTTAAATTAATTTAACAAATATTTAAAAAAACAATTCTATTTTTTAGTGTTAGATTTCAGTATTTTAGCTATTTTGATAATTTCTAAATTATTCTACACTATTTTGAAATTTTTAAAAAATAATTCGATTTTTTAGTGTTAGATTTCAGTATTTTAGCTATTTTTTCTTAAAAAAAAAAACTTTGTCAAGATCGGAAAAAAAAAATTTGTTAAGTTTTGAAAAAAAAATTATCTGAAATCTGTTAAAAAAAAAAAAAAAAAATTTAATTTCGGAAAAATATTTTCCGAAATCTGTAAAAAAAAAAAAAAAAAAAAAAAAAAAAATTTAAGTTCGGAAATTTTTTTTCCGAAATTTGTAAAAAAAAAAAAAAAAAAAAAAAAAAATTAAGTTCGGAAATTTTTTTTCCGGAATTAGGATTTGAGTTTCCGGAAAATTTTTTTCCGAACTTAGACGTTTAGTTCGGAAATTTTTTTTCCGGTTTGGGTAAATTCCGAATTTTTGCCCCAACATGGTTATTTTTTGTAATTTAATTTATTTTTTGGATATTAATAAAAAATTCGGCATTACTGCTATTCAAAATTTGTAAAAATTCTTATATAATGACTAAATTCAATATCAAGTGACACTGAATTTGCTTAGGTTTGCTACACAGCTAATTTATCAGAGAAACCATATGTCTATAATCTTTACATGAATAGTATTTTACTTAATTTGAAAATATTGTCAAAATTATCAAATTAACTCATTACGTGTAGGTTTCAATTTGTCATGTAGTTAATATTTTTTTATTGATCAATTTAATATATCTACACTGACACACATATGATAGGGAAAATTTCCAGTGTGCCCATCTAAACTTTTGAAATAGCCAATTTCCCCATCAAAATACCATAATATCCAATATTCCTATACAAATCAAACATTATTTCTTCTATCCTCTTTTAATTATTTAATATTTTATTTCATTATTTTATAACTTAAATTGACAATTATACCCTCTGACTTTAAAACATGTCCTCTTTTTCCTGACCGCCTCCACAAGAAATTGCTTCATTATTTTTTTTATTGAAGATATTCCATTTGATTCAACCGCGTCCTCATCTTTGTTTTGATTTTCAACTCTGTCAATGGAAGCAGATTCGAGCTCTTGGCATCTTTCGTAATTCTTTTCTAATTTGAACTTAATCTGAATTAGGAAATACTTCTTCCATGGAATCAAAATCAGGTTGCTGGGCTTGTTTGTAAGTTTTATCGTTTTTGTTTGAAAAAGAACGTCCCTTTGAACTACAAGGTACGTAGTTCATCCATTGCACAAATATTAAATTCATTTAGTTCGGTAATTGATTGATGTAATTTTCATTTTCAATTCGTTTGCTACCTATAGATACTACGATGTAAATTTTTTATTTTTTACAAGAAGTGAGACAGAGTATGAGATAGCGAGGATGAGAGATGGATTTCAAGGAGGAAGGAGAAGACGACGTGTAGATAAAATTAGAGAGTATATTGGTCAATAATATTTTTAAATAATCAAATAAAATGTTAAATAGTTAATAGAGTATAGAAGAAAGAATGTTTAATTTGTATGTGATTATTGGATATTTTGATGTTTTGATGGGAAAAATAGCTATTTCAAAAGTTTGGATGAGCACACTATAAATTTTCCCTATATGATAATACAATACCAATAACAATCCTACTTAAATAATTTGTTAATATAATGTACATTACAACATATCATTATTTCTATACAAAATAAGTAATCTCAACGATAATTGCTTTCATTAGCTGACAA